>JAMZAV010003772.1:0-62132 GCA_024449915.1 Sweltsa coloradensis
AGGTGACCCAACCACATGGGCTCCAGCCGATCACTTGGTCCTTACCAACACACTCTATGGCGTTTTCCTAGTTATGTATAATTATTTTTAATTATTGAGGAGTTGCAAAATAAACAAAACGTATAGTTGTTACGGGTGGCCTTCGTTTCATCGACACTTCGTTAATGTAGAATTCAAGATTGCCGCCGTGCTGTGCCGGCGCGGCGGCAGCGCGCTCGAGGCGAATGTTTTCGGACCAGCTACTACTCGCAGTTTTGTCGAGCAAACGGAGGTGTCGATGAAACGTTGGTCACGAACACGAACATTTCAAATACTAGGGAAACGCCAAAGTCGTTGTTAGACGAGTGAGAGAGCCATGTGTTGAGTACCCGGGAACATTTCCATTTAAGTTAGATAATTATATTGTGGTATAAATAATAGTGTTTTTAAGTTTAGTTTGTATAAGGGCACGTCAACTGTAAGGCCATAATGCGCCACTCTAGCCTATGATAGGCTAGGAAGGCCTATAGGTAGGGGGAAGAAAAGTAATGTTAGCGGGTACTCAACACATGGCTCACTCACTCGTCTAACAACGACTTTGGCGTTTCCCTAGTATAATCTTTACACAAACATTTGTGGTCACAGACCCTTGTTGAACAGATAGGCTACACCCCAGGCTAAATGGAACGGCCGGTGTATGACCCCTATAACAGGTACTTCCTCCAGCGTCAATATATGAAAAATCAAAGACGATTCCGTCTGGGCCCGGGGTAGAATTGGCCCAGAGCATGGCTCTGCTAATCGTAAAAGGCGATTCAAGAGAAAAAGTCCACCTCGCAAACATCATCCAATAAGAGGGAAGTATATTATACTCCCCAAAACTAGAGGCGAGCTCTGGCAATCGTCGTCGGGGACACCTCCCCCTTCCCTTGACGACCTCCCCGACGACGGTGACAATGACACAACGAACGATGACAAAGACAATGACGACCACGACGTGAGAAATCCCCCTTCCTCCCCTTTCCCGTGGCTGGTTCTGACCAGCATGGGCCCCTCTTTCCCATCCCCTAGGCTAGAGTGGTGCATTATTACCGAACGGTTGACGCGTCCTTAATCAACCCCCCCCCCACCCCCCAAAAAAGAGATTTAGGCCTAGGCGAACAGAGAAAGTGGTTTGAAGTTTTTTGGTTTGAGGGTGCGTCAACCGTTTATGTTGTCGTTGTCGCCGTCTTTGTTATAAAAAAAGGCTAGTCCTATACGTCCCAATTAAGTTTTAGTTTGGATTAAGGGTGCAACAACCGCTAGGTCAAAAAACGCCACTCTTGCCTAGAGGATATAGGGAGGAAAATCCCATGCTGGTGCTGTTCAGAAATAGCCACGGGTAAAGGTGAAAGAAAAGAGAGGGTCCTCTCGTCGTGGTCGTCATCGTCTTTGTCTTCGTTCGTTTGTCCTTTTCGTCGTCGTTGGGAAGGTCGTCAGAGAATATGGGGGGTCCCCGACGACGACTGCCAGAGCTCTTATTCTAGTTTCGGGAACTAATATACTTCCCTTCTTACCAGCTGATGTTTGCGAGATAAAATACGTCTCTTTTCTCGCCTTTAACGATTAGTATACAGAGCCATGTTCTTGGCTAAAGGTTCTAATATGCACAGCTTAGGCAAACGGAAGCGTACTCCTAGACTTCCTTGCATAGGTTAGAATAAAGTAGGCTAGTTTATGAATTATATTGTATAAGTCAAATTACATGACAGAAGCCAAAGCCATGGATAACAAAAAACAAAAACAAAATTCTAAACATCGACTTGCCCTCATAGATACTACTGATCGCGAACTTTCACAGGCTGTGTTCTATTTTACTAATGAGTTATTTTAAACATTTTGCAATCTAGATTCAAATTTTTCAAATTTTTATTTCTTGTCAGCTTAAATCGCAACGGATATTGCTCATTTTGTTAGCAGTTCTAAGTAACATGGTCACGGATGTCTGTTTAAAATTTCAGCTCAATCTATTTGGCCGTTCGGCCGTATGAGCCCGGACAAACAGACAGACATTTTAACAGACAATGCTCACGGCCAAGGCCCGATCGAGTATAGCGTTAGGAAAGACTTACGTTCGCTACGCTCACTCGTCTAATAAATGAATTTGTCAAGGAAACGGCGGTGTCGATGAAACGAAGGCGACCCAAATGTCTTACAGATAAAACCATAAGGCTCACGAATTCAATAATATCTGCAAATTATATTAATCGGTTAACTTTTGCTTGCATTTCATCATCAAAGGTTTAACTTTCGAATCACATCAACAATTACTAAATAAATCAACTATAATTTCGCACTTTTTATCGGACTTGAGATAAATAGTATAAACTTTGCCACTACAAAAACAATGTAAGCTGCATAACAGTCTGTATTATTCACTATTGTGGCAATACTTCGTACTTAAAAATTCAAACTGTGCTTTCAGATACCAAGAAGTGAGTTTGATTGGGCAGTAAAAACTTTTTGTGCTATTCAACATTTAAAGTGCCCTAATGTCTTTAAACTTTATTTAGTACTTGTTGTAACCTACCATCTATTCGCTTATTTATTTTCAAAATGATTAAATTATTTTCTACAACACTGTTTTAAAACACTTTTAAAAATTTAAATTTTGACTCCACTAAAAATGTGCTAATAAAGGACTTTGACCGGATTCCTACAATGCCAATATATCTTCGTAATATTTCAGATATTAGAAGAAAGGGAATTTTCCGACACATGTTGTCGAAGATGTAGTCTCCAAAAATAATAAAACAGACGAAGAGCTTTTTGAAATTATTTATTTTATTATTATTTTATTATTTATTTACCCTGTAAAGAAAAAAATCGTGCAACGCAAGTATATTAAGAAAACCACTTTCCCTTATAAATTTTTGTAAATAAAGGTGAGAAGAATAAATACACAAAAAAAAAACAGACCTCTCAAAATTTGATTTTAAAACTAGGACTTGATTCGGGCTGTTTGAATATTGTTGATTCTGAGATTATGTCCGGCCCAAAAAAAATTTCCCAAAAATAAACCTTTAATGCTTTTTTTGAAATCACATTAAGGGCCAGGGATTCCCTTATAGAAAATGTATGCAAAATGACTTTGTTTTATATTTGTTGAACAATCGTTCAACAGAAAAGGTTGTGAACGATGGTGAATTTCGAAAATCATATTTTAAGCACAAAATCGTCATCTCACGTTTACACGTTTACACTTTTATATTACTGTTATATCCAGAAGTTGCGCCAGGCAACGCACGAAGAACTACACACAAGACATATGCAACGCCCGATAAAAACGAAATATTGTCAGGAAATTTTAAGAGGGAGTTATTATTGCAATGTATTAAGCGAAGTAAGTGTAACATGGAATCGTGGGTGTATGACATTTATTTTAATTTTGGAATTCGTCTAGCATCGAGTTGTATCCCCCTTATTTCAAAATAAATTTTCTTTGCTAATTCGACATATTTTACATAATTATTATGATGATAATGTATGACGAAGAGCAATCCTAGATTTTATACAAACAATGGCGTTAATAAGGACTACGCTTTTTTTCTCTAAACTGAACTTTGTCAGAAATTAATAAAATAAAGGCAAAAGTGATGGTTTTCTATGACTTTTTTTAGAGCAATGCAGAGTAAAGAGAAGAAGACAATGAAGACGTTATCTTTTTATGAGTAATGATTTATACACAAAACCTATCAGGGTCTGAGAGAGAGAGTATCCTGACAACCTATGGTGCAATCTATGGCCGATGACTCAATGGCGGTTGGGTGAATCAGAATTGATGTTTTGTAACCATCTTTATCGTTTAAATGCCTTTGTTTTTTTTATATTATAATCGCAAACCCTCGACCTATTAGTTTGACAAAGTTTTAAGAAAAGATACAGTTTATATGGTATGTAATGTTTACGATAAGAGTCCTCAAAAATTTAAATCGAAGATTTGTTTCGATCAACACGTCATAAGTTGTAGTGACAGTAATAGGTAGTGAATAGTGAATACAAATTAACATAGACCCCGTGCACGTCCGCCAGGTGTTATTGTGTGAAATAAAAAATGTAAAATTACTATTTTTTGTAGATCGTTTATGAAAACGTGAACATTTCTATGTTTTACATCAAATCGATAATTAAAACACTAATTTGCATAAGGCTCGTGCGGTTTCGCGTATCATTGGACCAGTGCGTATTGTGTTGTAAGTTTCCGTTCAAAACCTGTTCTGTGCATTCCGACCTGTCCGAACTTTGTTTCAAGGTCGAGCTAACACGCACGAGGAAAGATTGTTTAATAAAACTCTAGCTACGCATCGTGGCAGTTGTATAATTTGCTAAGCCTCTCGGCTGTTGCGTTTGATATTTTTTTAGATTAATTTATATTTTACTAGTAGGACAGGATGTCAATCACTAATAAAACGTAAACACAAAAAATCACATTTGAATAACGCGTTGAAATAATTGAGTCGGTTGTATTTATTTAATTTACGTTTCATGCATATAACCGTAGTGTTAGGTACATAAACTGAATAAATAAATTCAAGGCGAGTCTGTTTTGAAATTTCCCGCGTTCAGATCTTGGTATGAATACTGTAAACTAGAGTTCATTCATCAAAATGAAAATGCCGACTCCGTTGGCGACAATGTTGAAGTTGTGCGTGTGCTTGTGCTTGTGCTTGGAAGTAAGTGGGGAAGACACGAACTTAGTTGGCGAGATTGTTGACGTCTACACTCCAACTTCTCAGGCGGTCGAAAACGACAAGTGTAGAAGTGACAGTCAGGCTTACAAGGCAGCCATCTGGGAGCGCAAAATTTGGGCTCTACGCAGTGAGTGTGATGTCTTCTCCTGGAAGACTATGGTACTGGGTCCATCAGAAAATTAAAGCCCAAGTTTAGGACAAATTGCTACAAAAGCGATTTTAATATCCTTCGATTCAGAAAAAAATAATTTAAATAAAAAATTACAACATGTTTGAAACCAAAAACGAATTAGGTATGCAATCAAAGCTTGTCGCAATAAGATTGATTGATTGATTTGTATTGCTTAACGTCTCACATTATTATGCACTAAGGCTATTCGAGACGATTAGTAGTGATAGATGAGGATGAAGGAAGAATATAGACGGGAGGAGGGGAAACCCGGTATCGGCACGTAGCCTACTCCTTTCGAAAAATACCAATGGGACCAACGGCTTTACGTCCCATCCGAAAGGACGGTGTAACCTTGACAGTCATATAGGTTCCTACACTAACCCGGACTGGCGAGCAGACGTCGAGGAGAACGAAGCCGTTACGCTAGCTCTCGAACCCTCCATCAATTATCTAACCAGCGTTATACGTGTAAGGTTTCAGAAACATTGTAATTATTTTAAATTAAATGTTAGGGTGGCAATGGTCATCGAAAGGTAATGTCTTCAGTGACTCCTTCTTGCATCCACAATTTATATTTACAATCAAACCTACATACAACACCACTCTTATTCATGTTTATATCATTTTCATAGTCATCTTTACGTAACTAATTTTATATTGTATTGTAACGTTTTGTATTGTTTTGTTTTGCTACCATAATATGTAATATTTGGTATTGCATTTGTTGGACATGGCGTCCTGTTGCAATGTGGAAACAAATAAAAACAAATAAATTAAATTAAGTATTTGACACATTTCTTTAAAAAAAGAATCAGGCAATTTGAGAGTGATTAATATATGATACAATTATAACACACTCAAAGTCCCCAAAAATCCGCATAGGATTGGACGGTCTAATCATCACCCAAAATCCATTAATTTAATGTTTTGAACCGTCAACTAAAAGGGGCCCTACCGCTTAAAAATTATATCTTGTTGATTATATTTTATACGAATGTTTTAAGCTTTGTTGATTATGAAATTTAAAAAAAATTGATATTTTGTAGAATATCTTAAATCTGATTAAACTGATTATTTTGTGTTCCACATAGATACAAGAGCATGATACCAATCTTGAATGGCCCTTTATAACATCGTGCCTTGAAACTGTGCACAAATATACACTCAAAATCGCAAAAATATGCGTTCCAAAATCACACACTTTCTTGGTAATCAGTATAATTATTTTGATCGAACCACTTGCCCAAATAACAAAAACAAAATATAGCGGATTTGCTCAAAAGGCTGACGAGTACGTCAATAATGGCCAATATATTTTGGGACCAAAATCCTGCAAGGTCTCGGGGCATAAAGATCGTACCTATGTTATTTTGAGTAGGAGAATTTCGCCGATGTGACCTAGCTCGAAAAATACTAAGTTTGACAATTTGTTACGGTTCAAGGTGGACCCAATTTTTTTCTGTAAACCTATAAATTCATTACTAGTTAGCATAAATGAAATATATTTTTTGAGTTTAGCAGGTGAATACCCCTTTAATCTCAAGGCCAGCGCAAAAAAGTCAAATTTGTTTTAAAATTAAAATTAAAATCTGTTAAAAATATTTTAATAATTTAGTAGATAGCAACTTTTTTTTCTTTTTTTTTTTTTTCAATCATTTACAGTTTTAACATACTATGAGCTATAAAAAACATACATTTTATGCTGATATAAAAATATTACATGGTACATTCTGTTCATTATCTATTGTCATTTAATGGTAAAAATTTTTACAAATGTAAGCTATAGAGTATACAAAGGGATGAGACGAGATATGTTTTAGATGTGTGTAGAGTGTAGGGTAGGGCCTAAACAGGTGTTCTAATAACCATTTAGGTAAAGAAGGTTCTAATGAGAGAAAACCCCACATAAGTATAAATACTTGTGAGTGGGATTGTATAGTTTCAAAAAGCATAAGTGATTTCCGATGGCGGCAGGTGATACTCGGCTTGTATTTTAGATTTTAATTTAATTTAACCGTCAGTGTTGGCTCGAGCGCTCTGATTCAGGAGATCTCGGGATTGAATCCCGTCGAGACGGACAATCCTGACTGAAGGTTTTTTCGGAGGGTTTCCTCGGTCGTTAATGCGAATGCAAGGGGTGGAGTCCTCTTAAACAGCCCTCGGAAATCCCTTCACAATGTGAAATGTCCTATCCGCAACATACCTCTGAAGAGGGGCATGAATTGCATCCTGGGCAGGCTTCCCACAAAAACCATTTAAATTTAGCTATTTTGTCGACTTCGCTCGTGAATCTTCGTTGGCCCGAAATCTTCCGAGTTCGCATGATTGAGGTATTCAAGGTTTGGTATTGAGCAGATGTCATCTGGCATTGTTGTCTTAGTCGAACTGGATGTAGTTCATAAAACAAAGTTAGCATGTATATATTGATAAATCAAATACTGCATAAAATTAGCGGAGGCTTATTGGATAGAAAACACTATTTGACTAGTTTTTCTAGTGTAAAACATATGAGACCATACTTGGCCAGACAGCAGCTGTTTACTCCCACGATCGCTGTTAACAATACGCCATTTGCTTTTTCAACTCACTACCGTTGTATCAGGGATAAAAGTATGTCTTGAACTGTAAATAAGCCGATTGATAAAGTAAAGTTAGTTTTAACGTTATGTGACCAGTTTAACTACCACGCAAAGTTGTAGGAGAAAATTGCATTTTTTTAACTTTCAAGAAAAGTATATCTGTACTCTTGGTGAAGCGTACCTGATGACATTAGATTAAAGATTAATTTTAAATCTAAAGCTGCTTGTAAAGATGTACTAAACCATTTTCCTTGTCTGTAAGGTTGACACCAGCGTATGCCGTAATGATTCTGTTAACGGCCACCCTATTGGACAACTCTGATGACGGCCCCATGTGGGGAGAGGTTGTCGGCGCCGCGCAGAAGAATTGCAAGAACCACTGGTGGACTGGGCTGTTGTATATCAACAACTACGTTTACCCCTTTGAATTTGGTACGTTCCCATTACTAGGAAAACGCTAAAGTCCCGCCGCGTTGATGGATGAGCTTTTTTTAAGTTTTTAGTTTGCGTGGGAAATCTTTACTTTTGCAATTGCTTTGTTTTGCTGCCTACGCATTGTAGGTGATTGTTGTCAAGTTTCTATTGTTTCTTGTCAATTTGTTATTATTTTCCGTAAAAAACTTTTATTAAAAGCTTTATTTCTATGGATTCTGGCTAACTTTTTCAACTTTTTCTTTCAAAAGGTACTTCATCACTATAATCTTAATGTCCATGTACAATATGAACGTTGTAACACCACCCGTTTGGTCAGAATTGGCCCAAATAGCACGAAAATATCGCACAAAAAATCAAAAAACGTATATTAAAAGCTTTATTTCTATAGATTCTGGCTAACTTTTTCAACTTTTCTTTCAAAAGGTACTACATCACCATAACCTTAATGTCCATGTATAATATGAACGTTGTAGCCCCACCCGTTTGGTCAGAATCGGCCCAAATGTGACGAAAATATCGCATTAAAAATCGAAAAAAATCGTAAAAGTACAATATTTATGAGAAATATTTCTTCGATTGTACCCAAAAACAATACACCTCTAAGTTCAGAGAAAACGAAGGTCCCCTTCAATTTTCATCAAGATCGCATATGCCGTTTGCCCGGAATCGAGCGAACAAACAGACAGAAAAACAAAACAAAAAAAAAAAACACCCGAGCTAAATTTTTTGGGGGGTCAGTGAAATTGAAGTCTTCGCTTCGCTCATCCAACAAATCTGACATAAATGACATACATGTGCAACTGAAATAATTTCTTAAAATTAAGTTCAAAATAAAAATACCGCATTACAAAATATTGCACTTGTACTTAGTTTGTTGAATAAAAACCATTGGACTTTCCTCTTTTATTAATATTTTTATTTAAAATGTGATATTTCGAATCCTTTACAGGAGTCTTTTTATAATAATAAAGTAATAAAAATAATAAAGTACTTAGTTTGGTTTCAATGTAAATTTGCACCACAATGTATGTTGCATGTTCAACACATTGTTCTGTATTAACACAAGGAACATAAATAACATGAAACAACAAATTACAATAAAAGGTGTTTCAAATTTTGTTATAGCTATATAGATGAATGAATACTTCCGACAGTTTATTCAAGCTTTTTGTTTCTCCTGCAGTGCATGGCTCAGAGTTGGTACCTGTCAGTGAATATGCAGTTGTACTTCCTGTCACCTCTGCTTCTTTACCCACTCTGGAGGTAAGTGTGCGGGTGCGTGTACGTGTAAGAATAATATCAACTATCATTAGTAACAATAGTAATAAATATCGTCTTATTTCAGGTGGAGAAGGGTCGGCAAATGCCTGCTAGGGTTAACATTCACAGCTGGCATTTGCACGGCTTTCACGGTTGATTGGATCTATAACTTTGCAATGAATCCCAAAGCGTAAGAAGAAGTTCGTTTACTCTTATTTACTATTATACCCAATGCTCGTATGCGTTTTTTTTTAATGCCGTAGAAATAGAAATCTAGAAACAGATGTTTTTCCTCAATGTTTGCTGTATTAATAGCAATTATTTTTGGAGTTTAGAAATTAATAATATAGACAGTATTTTCCTCTGTAAATGGTTTGTTAGCGAAATAGAGGAACTTGCATTCCAATCAAATAATGTCTGTTTTTTATATATTTGCTGTCCACAATATTCCGGTCGCAGGAGTACAAGGAATATGTAATGCTGCATTTACACTTTATATCATATTCAGGCTGCATTTTGCTCACTAAACCATTTTTATTTTTTGGAACATAGTTTCTTCACAGAATTTTATGCTCTACAAAACCAAATTTTATTTTATATTACAGAACATTATATAGTTTAATTGAAAATTATTCCTAAACCAATAAACAATGATTTTTCCAATAAGTCAACCATTAGCTTCAATTACGTCTAAGTCCGGTTTTTAAAGGTAAATTATAAACATTTTCTTTTAGGAAAAGTAAATACGAAACTTTTCAACCAATGAAGTAGTATAAAGATTAGAAAGATACTTTTATATTATTATGGTACGCTCACGTCCAACTATCCCCTGCCAACTCGTAGCGAGAAGATTATAATTTGGTCAATCGTCGGATAAACACTTAGCGACACAATTCGATATCACCCATCTAAAAAGTGACTCTACATTAACCATTCCTGTGTATATTATGTATACTGTATATTTAGTATCTTATGCTCAACGGCAGATGCAGTTAACTTCAACGAATAGCTCAAAAACTAGCAAAAAACATTTTGGATTTGGATTATGAAAATAATATAGAATTCACAGAGTATTTCCGATTCAAAAAATACAAAAAGTCGCAAAGTTTTACTCGCCTTTAAACGGAAAGTGGTTTTCAAAAATGTCAACTTACTTTCTGAAGTAATGACGAAGCATAAATGCAATTAGTATGTTCGTTTTCTAAGTTGTCTGTTAAATTGTAAAAGTGACTGTGTGACTGACACCCCACAAACTAGCCCTACTGTATGTGCTCTTTAAATTATGAACCTGACGATTGTTTTTGGGGGTTAACCTTAACCCCCACCTCCGTATAGTTACGCCACTGTTTGATTACACAAATATATTTCTACAGAGACTTAGGGATATAGTCTCACTCAGGTACATAAGCAATTCTTTGTTGCAGACTTAAATAACAATAGCTGCGAATCACCCCTATCGACGCCAACGCCATCTAGAAGCTAATAATAATCAATACGAAAGCAATTTTCAAATAGAGGACTGCTGTCCGGCCAATATTTACCCGTAGATGACGCCAGCAACACAAAGAACAGTATGAGGAAAAAAATACAATTTTAATTTGTGCTTTAGCTACGAAGAATATAAAATCCCCGTCAACATAATAATACTCATTATTTATGAAAAAAGTATATTTCAGAAGTTAAACATTTTCTTCCCGAAACCGTTAATGTGCCCACGATAAAGGGTTTGCTATGCTACTGTCCGTCACAGACGAGCCCCTGCTGTTGAATACTTTTCTCCAAAGTCAAGTTGCAAGAACCGAAACAAGTAATTCGGTTTTGTATTTTAATTTCTAGGTGTGTATCTTCACATGAATTGATCACGACCAGCATACAATTTCAATAAAGGCAAAAGTGTAATGTCAAATCTTAAATTTTGATTTGGGGTAATAATAGGCTGTGGTATTGCAGTTAGTCCCCGAACAATGAAATAAGTTATTGATTTTTTTCTCATTTGAAAACGGACGGATGGACTTATTCTTCAGCTCTCAATAACTAACAACTATATTCCCTGAAATTTAAATCCATTTCAGAGACATAAATATATCCGAGTATCTACCCACTCACGCCCGCTTCACCCCGTGGGCGATGGGTGTCACGCTGGGCTGCTACCTTCACACCACCAAGAACACCAGACCCACCCTGTCTCGTCCAGTGTTGGCTGGGGGGTGGACACTGAGTGCCGCTCTTCTTATCTCTCCGATAGCAGCTAACCACGTGTTAATAGAAGACTATTTTGAGTACAATAGATGGGCCGAAGCTCTCAACTCTGCATTGAACAAACCAGCATGGGCTCTAGGCGTTGCGTGGATTGCCTTTGTATGCACGAATGGTTATGGAGGTAAATCGCCAATAATGTGTCCATATTGTGTTGCCGACTTTTTCATTTAACAAAAGTTTTTTTGTTCTTTTCTTAACTTTGGGGGGTTGTTTAGATAAGTTATGACTGTGCTTAATGAAAGCGTGCTTAGTAGTAATGTGGTATAAAAAAGAATCGTCATGAATATAATATATTAGAAAATATTTTATACTGCCAAACAAATTTAGGATATCTAAAAAAAAAAACGAAGCAATATTTTGAAAACATATGCTCTGATCGCGTCCCACACACATTTTAACTGTACATACTGAGGCAAACCACAACCCTGTATAATAACTAGAGCTTCAAAGTGATCCAGTTAATCTTAGCGTTCCTCAAGAAATCGTGGTTTGCCAGAGCTTATCCAGCGGTGAGCGATAGCGATTTGTATTTTTTCTGAAACTTTTCCTGCATCCAGTTAGCATCAGGTAAATCAGCAATTTTACGTATTGTTTAGATGGTTTTGTTCACTCGTTTAGGCAAAGATAACCGAGAGTTATTTATTGAGGATGTCAGAAAGAAATTCCTGATTTTAACAATGTTGACGATTTCACAAATATCAATACACCTAAAATGCAATAGAAACTTTAATTTTTATGATTTTTTTAATGCGTCTATAGAAAACTTTATAGTATCATATCCATTACATCTGTGCAAAGTTTCATGTCAGTCTGACTATTACTGGCTTTCAGGAAGTGATAGTGTAACAAATCACTATAGTATTGCAGATTCTCGCTATATATTTTTTGTATGTTAAATATACACCAAACAAATTTTGTTCGGTTGCAATATTTATTCTGTGTCTGCATTACAGGTTTCATCAACACGTTCTTGTCCTGTAAGATGTTCCAGCTGCTAAGCCGCCTCACCTACTGTGGCTACCTCGTGCATTACGCATTTATCCTGTGGCTGGTGGGCTCGATCAGGACGCCAATCTATGTCAACCACAAATTGATGGTAATTGTTTTGTCAATGCTTAATTCAATTCCACATTATTACGGTTTGATTTGGTAGTAATGCGTAATTGCATACTGTCTAGATTCCAATAAATTTCATTTGCAATTTTCTTATTTCCGGTGTCGACCAAGAATGAATCATTAAGTTATATTTATTGTGATAACCGCTCTTACCGCATACTTTATCTAATCTCAAACATTATATGCAAACGATTGAACAAAGTTTTGAATAACATTCGACAGTTGTTGCCAGCCGCATGAAATTATAAATAACTGGTAAATAATCCTAACTGCGCGCCTGGTTTCAGATGATGGTGTTTATAAGCGTCACCGCGGCGTCGTTCATAGCAGCACTGGTCTTGTCACTGGTCTTCGAAGTTCCAGCGCTCGCAATTGAGAAGGTTTTACTGGACAAATGTGAGCCATTGTATCAGTTTGTATGGCGAATTATTGAATTTTTCGTGAGAAATATATATATATATAACTTATTTTTTTTTTTGGGGGGGGGGGGGGGTAAACTGCATTTATTTTACTGAGCTAACTGTTGTTATAATATTATATCTTCGTGGCCAACATTTGTGATACAACTTTTTGGAAAGTGAATGTCCAGGCTGTTTGAGACAAGTCGATCACTAGCTATCCGATATTGCTTCGTCGTAAGACAGATCGACAGACTGATTTCTTAAAAGTCTAAGAAAATGGCTAAAATGTTGACTGAACAACATAATAACTGTTACTTAATATATATATTTTTTAAATGTGCATGACGGGTGGGGGGTATACACTAAATGTTTCGTTTCGAAAGAAGCCATGTGAAAAATTAAATTTAGAATAAGTTTAAGTTGATTTTTACACAATTTTTTTGTACGTAAAGAATAAGAAGAAATGGTTTTCTGTAGTAATCGTTTGGTGTGCGTTTTTTTTCAGTCAGAAGGTGTGAATACGGATTTTGAATCGATGGTAAAATTTTAATATAATGGCTATTTGTGAGAGTTTTCCCATCCCAAAGGTTCACAAAAACTATTTTGTTGTTTAATAATATAAAGAAACAATTTAATTCAACTATCTATTAATTCAATTGTCGTGGAATGTTATCAAATCCACAGTCTGAGGAAAACACAATGTTAGCAATAGGGAACCACAAGTCTAACGCGGGAAGCTAGTTCAGTGCATTGGAAGAGAATGTTCCCATAAGAATAGCATTGGGCAAAACGCTTGTATCTTTTGAACGAGAAGTATTTAAGAAATATCATTCTCATTACATGAATCACAATTCTTTTCTTGACACATTTGATGCATTTAATTTACAAAAGTCGCAACAGAATTTGAATAAACGTTTTAGAAACACATGGTATTAGAATTCTACTATATGTGATAGTTGAAGAAAAGAATAGTTTATGACGAAATGTGAATGATATTTCTTAAATACTTCTCGTTCAAAAGATACAAGCGTTTTAAAAATTGCCTGATGCTATTCTTATGAGAACATTCTCTTCTAATGCACTGAACTCGCTTCCCGCGTTAGACTTGTGGTTCCCTATAACGATGAAGGAAGAAAACTGTGGCGAACCTACATATTTCAGGATAAGCGATGGCTGATAACGAAACTGTGACAACACAAATCAATGTTTCGGGCATTATGGAATAACAAAAGAATATGTCAGCAAGTATTTCATTAAAATTCAGAATAATATTCTGAACTGCTAATAAAGCACTTAAATAGCCACAAAACAAATAGAACTTGAGTTAGCGAGTGTACCAACAAAAATGATCTCATACCAGAATACACGAATAGATAACACGAACCGGCAATCCTTGACTAAAGGTTTTTCCCCGAGCTTTTCCTCAAGGAATGACATCCCTTCTATTCACAATAACTGTCCTAACTCAAATATTTATAGTTAGACATCTGCTGAATAGGGGCGTGCAGTACACCTTGGGCATGTTTCCATGAGAAATTATTTAACACGAGACTTATTGGTAAATATTTCAGATTCGTCAAAGGAAGGGAAAACCACCGAATATGTTGGCGGAGACGGACTATACAAGGATAACAGTACAGGAGCAGAGCTTGATGAAATTATTGGGTTCGATTCTCCTTCAATTGGAAACCCAATGGAAGAGGAGACGATAAGGGGAAAAACATGCAGATAAATACATGTTGTCAGGTCAACGAAATTGCCCTCTAAATTGTAAACAAATATTGAAAAATAAATCAGATTATTTTTATTTACCACAAATCAGAAATTAAAAAAGTTCGCCCCAACCGGGAATCGAAACACGGATCTCCCGCAAGTTCACGCATGTTCGCGTAGTTCGATACCCGGTTGGGGCGGACTTTTTTAATTTCTGAATTGTGGTAAATAAAAACATTTACACCTATTGGATTGTTTCCCGACTAACCAAATCGAGAAACATCAGATTATGTCCTTATGAGAGCACCCTTCACGCAGTACAACAAATACCATTGTCTCACGATACTTAAGAAATATATTTTTTTATCATTATTATTTTTTCAAGAGACTAGCAAATTATTATCCTGTACCGATATTGCAGACAATTGTGTGCCAAGACCGAGAATGTATTAATAAAGCTAAACCTTATAAAATATTGATTTCGCATTCTTATTTATTACTATAAATCATCATTTGTTTGTATTTATAGTGGCCGTAAATGTGTTCCATAAATATGCGAGCACCGATTGTCTCAATTCTTGTTGTCAGTCTTCAGGAACACATCTTTCCAATAATTTTACAGCTTGCCGCCGCGTGACCAACATTACCTTGCCGCCCCGCACCTCCTGTGTTCTCTGACGATCACTCTCATTTCGCGCGTTTAGGCTTAACTACATTCAAGGGAGCAACAACGATACTTTGTAAAAGTCGATTTTTTTGAATGAATATTTTTCCATTAATTTTCATTAATTTTCATTTTTTTTAATTGTTTGGTATCACTTCAATATGGCGATTAAAATATATAAGGTTGAATTATCTCTAAGCAATTGATACTGGACATGTACTTATTTCACATGCAGTACATTTTTTACATGTTAACTTTAATACGCAGAGCCATGAAATTTTCAAGGCTAAATCATAGATATTCATGACAACTGGTGTGTGTGAAATTTTGATTAATAATCGGGATCAAATTACAATATAAAATAATGCAATACTCAATAAAACGAAATAAATATAATTAAACGTTGATCTTTTAGTATCGTACATGGTTATCCGGAAACTACAATAAATAATTTATTTATGTCTCAAGTTCTATCATTAGAGGTACTACGTGTACATATATAGCATTTTCAAGTATAATTTTACTGCGTTTTGTAGCATCTATTTTCTGGCCACCATAAACAACTGTTGTTTTAAGTTTCTTCATATTTTTGTTTTGAATATTATTACATTAATACATCTAAAACACATCTTGTTGCTGTTTGTTTCATATCAAGGCGTGAATGATGGGCTTTGAATAGTTTAATTTTTTTCAATGAGTCGATTCCATCAAAAGTAAGATTCTGTGTCAGATATTGGCAGTTTGTTTGAAGTTGGACTTAAACGACGCTCATAGTGTTGGATTTCTGACCTCTGTTGAGTTGTGCACAGCTGGTTACCTTTCTCTCTCTCTCTCTTTCTCTCTCTCTCTCTCTCTCTCTCTCTCTCATCAATCTCGAATTTGTATCCACAGTTATTAATATGTATCTAATATTAGTTTAGTAGAAATAGTAGTATTAGTAGTAGTAGTAGTAGTAGTAGTAGTAGTAGTAGTAGTAGTAGTAGTAGTAGCAGTTTAATAATAGTTTAATTAGCATAATTAATTAGTATGATTAGTATATTACTTACATATCTATTATAAAATACTTATGTATTACATGTTGTAGAGGTTGGCTATGGTCAAAGGGCTTTAGCCCTATGTAGCCCACCTTTAAGTCAATAAATATCAAATATCAAATATCAAATATCTCTCTCTGGGTTGGATGGAAGAGAAATGGTTGGATGGAAGAGAAGGCCTAACAGGCCTTAATCCCGCCATAAATAAAGACGCAAATCAATCAATCAATCAATTAATCAATCAATCAATCAATCAATCAATCAATCAATAAATCAATCAATCAATCAATCAATCAATCAATCAATCAATCAATCAATCAATCAATCTCTCTCTCTCTCTCTCTCTTATTTGATGTATGCCGACATCAAAGTTTATTCCATGTTTGAAACTTCTTAGTTGTAGCGTGTTCTTTGAATGATTAATTTTTTAAGTTCAGAGTTGTTTTTTTTAAACCCACGGTTCCCCCAAATTTAGCACCTTGTGTTTTGGACGCTTGAAATTTATAATGGCTAAGAGCATTTTAATTTTTTTACTTTGTACAAATTACTACGCCTTATTAATTACGTGTTTTGACTACTATCCCAAATTTTGATTTTCTCCTGGTACCTGTACCCCATTTTGGTTTTGAGAGCAAAAGGTACTGCGTCTAAGGTACATCTAAGTGTAGTCCAAGTTTCATAGTTCATATGTACCGTTTTCTCTGTAGGATCTTATAACTTTCCGCGGAGAATTAACCCCCCCAGCCAGCCAGCCGAAAGTATTTCAACGATGTTGAGGCAATTTTTTAAAAACACAGAACGGGTTATCGGGTCGTTTTTTTTGTAGGTCATTGACCACATATCAGGTCATATACCGAGTTTCAAGATTGTAAATCTTTCGTGGCAGCGTGTGCAGATAGCTGAAAATCTCAAAACTCGGGTAGCTGTATACAGTGCGGAGTTCGTCGTCGTCTAAGCACAGTCACTTGGCGCTTGGCTCGGCCCTAGAACTAGAAGGAATACTGTTCCCCTCCCTCTTGCGTCTGGCATTCTTCACTCTACAGGTGTTCATCAGACACTTTAGTGGCTAGGAGTGACACCCTCGGACACAGACGCACAAGTACAGGCTGGGATGTGAGAGAGGTTAGAGGTAAGCGTAGTTCTGCAGGTGGTTCACGACCTTGCGAAGAAACAACGGAACCACTGCCTGTACAAACTGTGTCGGGAATGTTTTATTATTTTTTGTTGTTGTTAGTTTAAATCGCAGTCCATTGTTTCCTTCAAAGTGACAGCATGAAAGCATAGTGCGTGTATTTCCAACTGATGAGGAATGATTTTCAACTGTCAAACTTAGTATTTTAAATTTTTATTAGTTTCAACCAAGGCGCTTTAGCGTGCGTGTTATACGCAGTCACGCACGGGTCACTTAGGGCAAGGCTCTCACCTAGGTAGGTTTCCTTTACCCATACTATTATTACCCTATAAGTTTGAGAAAGTTATTTGTCTGCTTGTGTTTATGTCAGGTGGGGACTTGCACTGCGAATTAGGTAATAATGTCATCATTTGAACAAAGATTAGTGACTAATCTTTGCTATCATACTAGGAAAACGACACTGTCATTGTTAGTGAGCGAGCCATGTGTTGAGTACCAGAAAACATTTGCATCCCTAGCATAATAGAATAAAGAAGAAGACCCATGCTTTCTAGATCAAGCCTTAGGTGGAGGAAAATTAATGTTCCAGGTTACTCAACACATGGCTCGCTCACTCGTCTAACAACGACTTTGACATTTTCCTAACATTATGTTAACATTAGGGTACTTTAGAAGATCACGTGTCGCTCATACCTCCAGCTAACCATCTCCGTTTCACTCGGGTACCGAGCCATAGTTTGCAAGGAATCATTTCAATGTATGCATTAGGAAGACTGACTTGCGTGCGTCCTTTAAAACTTGGATGTTTAACAAATTTTGTGTTGATTTGCGATATCACACGCAGATGGCGCCTGTTGGTCCAAGACAATTACAACGTATCGCATAACAGGGCAACGCAATGTCATGAATCCAGCGATAGAGTGATCCATTGGCCAATAATGGCAATTTACACACACATGCTATCAAGGATTGTTGCATGTAGATAGGTAGTGAAGTGAAAAGGAGAAATATGTAATGTCTATAGGAGGCATTGGGCTTTGATTCAAACCTGCTTAAACCTTGAGTTGTATGGTAGGGTCTGCACTGACCCCGGCACGACAAAGTTCAATATTTGACAACCAGAGCATACCAAGATCACGCAAACTAAGTGTATAATAGTATCCTTGCTGGTTAATTAAGTAATCACAACATGGATTTAAATATCTCTCTCTCTTGATCTTGATCTCCTTTACCACGCTTATTTTCATACCTGCGTCTTCGATGTTCCTATTCCACAAGTCCTTTACCGACTTGTCCAGAAATGTACGGTACATCTCTGGAGTAACTCCTCATACTCGGACCATGCCACCAAGTCATCGGCAAACAACATTATATCCTCTACATCCAGCATTGCCTCCATATTTACCGCTTTGTGGATGTCATCCGTAACGATAATGAATAACAGTGGTGATAACACACTACCCTGCCGTAGCCTTTTTGTAATTTGGAACCACCCTGATAATCCAAGCTGCATTTTTACACAGCTTTCACATACAACACACACATTAACACTTTTAACCTTGTCTATCAGTCCATGGAGTTATAAATCATGATCAGTCCATTATCCACTTCTTTTCTTTCGAGACTCTCCCATACCACTTTCCTTGGCACACTGTCATACATTTTACTTTATTTAAGAAGACCATACTCATACTTCTTTCAAGCTCCTAACTCTTTGCCATAGTCTGTCTAAGTACGAATAGAGGATCTATTGTGGATCTTTCACATCTAAATCTGTATTGTTCATCAATCAACATGTGGTCAACCTCTCATCTATTATTCTGCTGGGTGTCAATAATCCTTTCGTAGATCTTTGCTTTGAGGCATAGTCAAGTGACCTCTGTGTATTTACTACATTCACCTTACTTATAAATCGGCATAATACTCATTTAATTCAGTCTTCCGGTATCTTCTTTTCTTTCCGTGCACACACGTTACATGTGCATGATGTTCCATATTGTATTGACTATGAAAATAGCAAATAACTCTGTACAACCTCTGCATGGTAACTGGGCCGCCTGCATCTTCTGCATTTTTTTCCAGCTCCTTTGCAAACTTCTTCCAGTCTTATGCCGTCTCTTCTTTACAATTCTTTGTACTTCCCTCTTCGCATTTTTGTACAATTCTTTTATCTCATCTGTTCTATCTTTCATGTAGGCCTTCTCCCTCCATGTTCTATTATTATATTTTGTACTTTTTCCTTTACCTTATCATTCCACAAGCTTTTTACCATCTCTTTCTTTACCCTATTCGTTCTCCTACAGCTCTTCTCTGTTGTCTGCACCAATGTTTCCTAAATGCTCTTCATTCTTCCTCCACACCTTAAATCTTTCCTTGAGAATGTCCTTTCTTCTCACCTGCTGGTAGTCTTCTCTTACTGACAGCTCACTTAGCCACCATACTTTCAACTTCTTCTCAGCATACTCTTTTCTTTTCTGAATACCTATAGGCTTATATCTATTTGAAAGTCTGCTACTAACAGCCTGTGATCTCCATCTAATCCCTAATCCCACACTCGGAATGACCTTTACATCCATCATCGGCTTTTCTCTGCTCAAAACCATTTAATCTATTTGTATTTTCTGCTCTTCGTTCCAACTTTTCCTTGTTTCTATTACAAGGCCATTCCTATTACACAAGTCCAACAGCCTTTCTCCATCTCCATTTCTTTTTCCGTACCAATATTTTACTACTTCCTCGTATCCATTGTTTCATTGCCAACTTGCGCATTTAAGTCTCCGAGCAGGATTGTGTCTCTTCTTTCAATTAGCCTTTCAAGCTTTCCTCAATTTTCTTTAGCTTCCAGGTCACACCTACCTGTGGAGCATAATATTTGACATGTCCCATTCCTCCTTCTTGACTTTCATCCTTAACTTTATTATCCTATCTCCAACTTCCCGTACTTCTATTACTTCTTCCTTCCATTTCAGCTTACTATGATTCACACTCCATTCATCCTTTTTCATTAACATATGATTTAACATTATTAACGATTTTTTTGTTTTTGTTAGTTTCATTGAATGATATGAGTTAATGGTAAATAATCACACAGAAATGTACAAAATACAGTATTTAGCTTTTATCGTTTGTATTATTATTCTCTGATTTCCTTGTTTTTAAAACACGCCATTACAGTTAAAATCGTAAACTGATCAGTAAAATCATTCACTTATTTTCTTATTTAGCTAAAAATAAATGTTAAAACTCGGGCCATACTTGACACAACCATATAAGTTACGTCTATATTCAGTCAAGGGTTGAAGCTTTGGAAATTTCGACGTTAATGCATACTTCATTGTCTCATCATGGACTTAGAATTGTAACTGGCGTTCTTCTTACTAGTTGCATAAATGCCCCCCCCCCCCACACGAAATTTGGTCAGATTAGGCGACGAGGAGCAAAATTTATATTTTATATTAGATATTTATTGAGATATTATATTTTGATTGAGATATTTTTCTTATTTTGCAATTTTCATACATCTTTCATGAGGTTTAATGTAAAAGAAAAATCGTTAAAATACTCCAATCACACTAATGAAAATCTTTTCCGTGGCTGTGCGTTCCGGACCCGCATTTTCTGTGGGCCTCCATACCAGACATCCCATTCTACACAATCCTGTACTTTACCCAGGAAAGAGCGTATCCCCATTAATTATTCTTCACTTTCCACTAACCATACCCACATACCTCTTTCACCGTCACGGTCGAGCTGCCCATATGTCTTCTCAGGTTATAGAAAGATGTCCGTCCCCCTAAAAAACAAAACCAGGGCTAGTTACGCAAAACTGCTTGCTCGTGTTATGAAACTCCAGTCAAGTAAACTATTGTGGCAGATGTATTATTACTTCCATTCTACTTCCGCCAATCACGTATGTTTTTCATTTTGGTCAGAATTTTAAAAAATGACACTCAGGTAAGCATCATCCATCTTCTATCGACAATCGTAGCGGTACAACCATTAATAATACGACTAAATTAGAACATTTATCCTACATTTTAATGACGTGTTAAAATTTCAAATCAAAGTGTATTAAGATAATATCCGTCTATATTTAAATTTACGCATTCATTCTAGATTGCCATGGTATCTTCGTAGCTGCTGCACATACAAATAACTCGCCTGCATTTAAATGTGAGTGTGCAGACCTTCATGTGATATCCAGAGGAGCACATCGCGATGAAGGCTCGGACAGTGTTAGGGGTGTTGGTGACTCTGTGCGTGTTCGGTGATGGAGTACGCGGACAAACGAATCTTATCAATCACATGATTAAAAACGGTTTCCAAAGGAACTTGACTGGTAATTTAGTGGATCAGTTTCTCGAGATCTACATACCCACGTCTGAGGCGGTGAAGAATGCGGAGTGCCGGAGAGACAGCGAGGACTACAAGGAAGCAGTCAAGAGGAATAAAGGATGGGCATTGCGCAGTGAGTGATTTTCAGTTAAATACAATCTTACCTATTTATTTGTATTATATTATGTTCATAAATGAGCAACAAATTATTTCGACCAGTGTAATCGAAACACTAAATTCGAATTACGGATGAGCACGATGTAATGGATATAGACACTAGGCCGCTTCGCTAACGCTTTTTCCAGTCGCGTTGATGAAGAGCTTTTATGGTTGATTATCGACCCAAATATCACGAAAATATTGTATTAAAAATCGGGGGAAAATCGTAAAAGTATGATTTCTATAGGAAATATTCCTGCAAAATCTCCAAAATCACAAAATAAAATTTCAGTAATTTTAAACGTTACCATTAAGATTCATCAAGATCGGAGTAGCCGTTTGGCCTTTCGCGGGCCAAATACCACGAAAATATCTCATAACAAATCGGGAAAAAAATCGTAAAAGTTCGATAATCATAAGAAATATTTGATCGATTGTACCAATAAATGTGACAAAACTAAGTACAGATATTTCCAAGGTCCCCTCAAATTTTCATCAAGATCGCATAAAAATGCCATTTGCCAGGAAGAGCGCGAACAAACAGACAAAAACACAAAAAAACAGCCAAGCTAATTTTTTAGGTGGGGTAAGTGAAATTGAAGTCTTTGCTTCGCTCATCCTACTCTATCGTGCAACATGTTTATGATGTTGCAAAAATGTGGCCCACTTCCTTGAGTTCTGGCAGCAATGATGCAAATTATGGATGATCATACCATCATCCAACCATTAATTGCTTTTAATCTATTTGGTGTTCTGTCTCAGGTTCAAGTGTTTTAAATTCTCAAATATTTGGTTGAGAATGTGTAGAGGTTGACTTTTGAGTCGTCCTACAGCAACGAAGCACATGATGTGATGAATGTTTATTTTGTTCCGAATAAGCCTATAGTTGATTCTAGAATCGCTAGAAGTTGGAACCGTGCCCAACGAATTTGATTGGTGTTACATATTTAGATCACCGTTCTCTGGTTGGCTATTATTGTTGGCTTCTTCCGCTTTAATTTAAAGTCTACCAGTGAAATTTAGTTATGTGCCTGAGTAGTTTTTTTTTTTTTTGTATCAGGGCTTACTTATTATTATTATTATTATTATTATTATTATTATTATTATTATTATTATTATTTTATTGAAGCATACAGTACTATTCGATGACTGGAACATCATTCGAGTTTGTAATCAATGGTCAAGACAATAAACACATAGAAATATCAATAAATATGTACATATATATTCGTTACAATTCAAAGAATAGAAAAGGTTTAATAACACAAGTTGCCGTGAGAGGACGTGCCGCGATCAGTTCAACTTTCCTCCAGAAAGTCGTCCAAAGAGAAGTATGCCTTCTCCGGAAGATATCATTTGAGGTTTAGCCTGATGTAGCTATGAGCTAATTTACTTGTATTTAATATATTATATCGTTCTTATTTCTCAATTATTTAATTAATCGGGAAATACTCCCGTAGGCTCGAGTAATTGATTATTATTGGAATGTGCGGGATACCCTGCTGAGAAAGCAGTGCAGTATTTTTTTTCCTTCTTATTCGGCTGTTTCTTCCTCCTCATCTAACTATTTCCCCACCATTGATTTAGTCCACTCACTTCTGTCCTCCCACAGCTTTATACTTGCCACATGCTCCCTCACTTCACCTCGTTTTTCAACTTCTTCTTGAATTAATCTTTCCCGTTTCTCTTTTGGCCTCCCTACTTTTCTTTTCCCTCCTCAGCTTCTTTAAATTCTCTTCTTGGAATTCACTCCCTACCCATCGTTTGGATATGTCCAAACCAAGAGACACTAAGTTGGTTTGGACATGCTTCGTATTACATGCTTCGTATCTACAGTTTCATGCCCTAGATAATGGTGAAAAACCACCACTCAACCCGACATAGTTTGAACTGAGTGATGATGATGATTATTATTATTATAATTCGGTTATCAACTTTCAGTGTTGGACTCTGGTTCGAAGATCCCCTCTGGACTGATGATGGGCAACGCGGTTGAACTGGGCAACTATGACGAATGTCTGATGGTGACGAGTGGTGTCAAGGAGACGTCTTCACACACCTTCCAGGGACAGCACTGCATGGTGAGAGCGGTGGTGCTTGCTGAAGATAACCATGGAACTACTGACGTTAACAACAGCAATGCAAGAGCTAATGATGTGAGTGTAAATAAGAGCGGAATCGGTTATGTTATGTTTTTAATATTGCGATCGTTTCATTGTTTCCTGACGAACAAGGTATACTCCTTCTTCAATGTGTAATAGGGTTTTTATTATATATTGAGAAGTGTTACATTCCTGGCAAAATGTATAACTATTCTTGTCACTAATAGGACAACGCCAAAGTCATTGTTAGACGAGTGAGTGAGTCATGTGTTGACTACCCGATATAACATTCCATTTCCTCCACTAAACTTAAACTTCTATCATTTATACCTATATTATATCAATCAACTTAAATGCAAATGTTCCCGGGTACCTACTCATCACATGACGACTCGCTCACTTGTCTAACAACGACTTTGGCGTTTTCCTAGTCTAGTTGGGTAAGATGCCTTTATACCCGGAATGTTGGAGACCAAGATTCAAACAATGGTCGGGGTAGATTTTTTCTGGAGTTTATTAAAAAATATATATAGAACATGTTTTAAAATGCATATTAAACAGTTCTATGGAAAACATAGCCAGTACGAAATACGTGTAAAGATTGCAATGTTTACAGTCAATATCCCAGCGAAAGGTTCGGGAACATTGAGCGTGTAAGATTCGATACACCTTGGTCACTGCATGCACTCACCGCCTGATAAACATGATTCGATAAAAATGGCTTCTTGAAGAACAAAACCACTGTCGTTAAATTGAATCCCACTCATTTAGTTTAATTTAATTATTTGTTGTGGGTTTAAATCGCAAAGGATGATGCTGATTTTGTAAACAGTTTTTAAATAACTCGTACCGAATGTCTATTTAAAATTTCAGCGCATTACTTTCAGCGATTCGGCTATTTTCGGCGTATACATAGTCATTCACGCACTCACTCACTCACTCACAAACATATTGACATATAATATGTGCCGATTGACTTGAATAGTGAGACCATGAACTTAGAATGGTGAGACTCAGTCGCTGCGCTCCCTCGTCTAATAAATGAATTGAATATTTATCATATTTTTTTTTTTTACTGTAGACCCTATCAAAAACTGCTCGATGTTTAAATGAGGATACAAGTTTGGGATTGGACTTATAGGGTAGAGATGCCATACGGATTAATATTGGTATAATATAACATCCTTGACAGAGTTTGAAAACCAGTTAAAGCATTCTGAGTATTATTATAACGTGTATGTGACTACATTGAATTGTAAATTCTTTATTTAGAAATTTTGTACCATTAGAAGTGCAATAAACACCACATATTTAGCATTTTGATGTAAATGAATAAATAGATGCCACCAAATGCAAAATTTGAAAATATAAATGCTTTTTATAAAAAAAAGGATAAAACAGTATCTCTAATCAATGGGTTTTACGACGTAATGTGACGTCTGCAGTAATTGAAAAACACAAACAGCAAAATTCCAGAATGTGTTAAATATTTTTCAGACCAGGTTCCTGGGAGAGCTAACACTTCTGTTGGGATCTAAATGGTCCGTGTGCATCCCCTCATCTTGTACCTCGCGTGACCTTCAGGCGCACCTGCGCAGTGTGCTCAAGGACATGATAGGAAGCGTCGAGGTCACAGTAGGAGAAGATGCCTGCAGAAGTTGGGCCCATCCCCAGGTGCTGACACCTGCCGACTGGTTTGCCATGTAAGTTCTTGACACAATATATTTGTGAATGAATGATAACAGTGGGCGGTGAACTTCCTTACCGGCTACTAAAGCGGCCACCGTCGATACCACCCAAGAAGTTTATAGGTTGCAATCGTCTACAGTGCCGTATTAGACTGGTAAAAAAATTTAAGATTTTTAATACTAGCGGCAAAATGTGAGACATTTGGGTACCGGGCTGATTTATAGGTAAAAAACCTCAATCAATCCAAATTTTCCCGGTACCACCTCGGATTTTGGCCCGTTTTCCCAGAATCCAAGATGGCGTCCAACAAGGTGTAAAATTCGGATAAACCCATTAAAACTACTATTTATGTTCATTGAACACGCCAGTGGGGTTCATTTAACGGTTTTAGGGGTCGCGGAGAGCGATGGAACGTGTTTCAGGTAACGCCCAAGAAACGGAAACACCTTTTTCAAAATGGCGGCCACTTCATGGCGAAAAGTTTTTTTTTGCCCCCTTTGGGTAAATACCATTTTATACGTGTGAGACATTGTGGTATCGGGCTGTTTTTTGGGTAATAAACACCGCTGAATCATAATCTGTCCTGAACCACTTTAGATTTGGACCCATTTGCCCGGAATTCAAGATGGCGTCCAACATGGTGAAGAAAAGCGCAGGAAAAGTTCTATTAATTTTGGGTAAACACTTAAGGAGGGTTTATTTTAAAGTTTTCGGGGTCAAGAAGAACGATGGAATGTGTTGCGGAAACGCAAAAGAACCGGAAGTACCATTTTCAAAATGGCGGCCACGTTCATGTGGAAAAAATGGGATTTTCCGTTTTTTCGGAATAAATACCATTTCATGTGGGAGACATTTGGGTACCAGCATAATTTGTAAGTAACAAACTAAGTCGAATCTGAATTTGCCCGGTACTATCTTGGATTTTGACCCATTTGCCCGGATTTCATGATGACGTGCAACAAGTTGTTTTAAAGGGATACACCTATTTAAAGTCCTATTGGAGCTGGATGAACACCTTAGAAGGGTTCATTAATTAAAGGGTTTTCCGGGTCAAGAAGAGCGATGGAACGTGTTGCAGGTAACGCCCAAGAAACGGAAGTACCTTTTTCAAAATGGCGGCCACTTTATGGCGACATTGTGGCTTTATGGCGATTTTTTTTTTTTTTGCCCCCTTTGGGTAAATACCATTTTATACGTGTGAGACATTGTGGTACTGGGATAAATTATGGGTAACAAGCCCCGCTGAATCTTAATCTGCCCGGTACCACAATGTCTCACACGTATAAAACGGTATTTACCCAAAGGGGGCAAAAAACACTTTTTGCCATATCAAAGTGGCCGCCATTTTGAACATGGTACTTCCGTTTCTTGGGCGTTACCGCAACACAAACCATCGCTCTTCTTGACCCGGCAAACCCTTTAATGAACCCTTCTAAGGTGTTCATCCAGCACTAATAGGACTTTAAATAGGTGTATCCCTTTTTAACAACTTGTTGCAAGTCATCATGAAATCCGGGCAAATGGGTCAAAATCCAAGATGGTACCGGGCAAATTCAGATTCGACATAGTTTGTTACTTACAAATTATGCCGGTACCCAAATGTCTCCCACATGAAATGGTATTTATCCCAAAAAACGGAAAATCCCGTCTTTTCCACATGAACGTGGCCGCCATTTTGAAAATAGTCCGGTTCTTTTGCGTTTCCGCAACACATTCCATCTCTCTCCTTGACCCCGAAAACCTTAAAATGAACCCTCCTTAAGTGTTTACCCAAAATTAAGAGGACTTTTCCTGCGCTTTTCAACACCAAGTTGGACGCCATCTTGAATTCCGGGCAAATAAGTCAAAATCTGAGGTGGTACCGGACAGATTAAAATTCATGGGGGTATATTACCCATAATTCTGCCCGATACCACAATGTCTCACACGCATAAAATGGTATTTACTCAAAGGGGAAAAAAGGAGTTTTCTCCATCAAAGTGGCCGCCATTTTGAAAATGGTACTTCTGTTTTTGGGGCTTTTACGCAACACTTTTAATCGTTCTCCGCGACCCCTAAAACCGTAAAATGAACCCCACTGACGTGTTCAATGAACAAAAATATTACTTTTAATGGGTTTATCCGGTTTTTACACCTTGTTGGACGCCATCTTGGATTCTGGGCAAACGGGCCAAAATCCGAGGTGGTACCGGGCAAATTCGGATTTATTGGGGTTTTTTACTTATAAATCAGCCCGGTACCCAAATGTCTCACATTTTGCCGCTAACATTGATTTCTAAGCATAAATTTGGATTTCTCGACTGGACTATATTGGATGGCAGCGGTTTAGACTTCGGTGTGGTAGTTCGATGTTTTTCTTTGTTGTTTTTGTTGTTTTTGTTGTTTTTTTTTTACATTCTACTCTTTATGTTTTTCTCTTTGAACAACAGTATAATAACAATATCAATAATGAAACTTTATATGGGGGAATGTTTTTTATAATTTAAATAGACGAAACGTTAAAGGTTTTGTAGTTTTTTTTGGTTTATGGATGATAACGCCCTTAAACCTCTTCTTCAGCATAATGAGGGGGATGGGGGGGATTGTGTGTCCGCAATTATTTTATCGTTATTTCTCATAGTGTATAAATTTAAATTTATAAACTTGATTATGAACGCTTTTTGTGATTCCAGTATTTTGCTGATGTTCTTTGCAACGTTGGTGGCGGCTAGTACGGCATACGACTTGGGACACAGGAAGTCAGGTAAGCTGTGTTATGCTGGCAATGGCAATGCTAACGTCGCGTCATCCTTCAACGTTTGGGATCTCTTGCATAGATATTGAACACCTATTGTAGGCTAGATTAGCAGTCGGTGGTCCACTTCCGTGACAATTAGAAGCCATCTAAAAATTTCAGTTTGCATGTTAAGTAAATGGGAGCGATTTGTAGCCCAAATAGTTCTCAAGATTGCCGCCAGGTTGACAGGAGAGCATAGTAGCCATTAACACCAAATGTTTACTAAATTCCCTTTTGCAATAATTTCGTATTGTTTCTGTCTGTTCAATACCATGCTGCACAAGCTAAAAAAATATTAAGCAATCCACTAAAATACTTTATTGCATTAAAAAAGCATAAATTAAAACGTCAAATCGCCATCTTGAATTGGGCAGAATGACTCTTCAATTTGCTACGCTCGCGCCTGTGCGGATGTATTGGAGACTGCTAATCTAGCCTACAATAGGTGTTTAATATCTATGATACCTTGCGTTCGTATTAAAAACGTAAAAAAAATCTTTCAGTCGCGATAGGCAGTTTTGTTTATAGAAACCGCGGAGCCTGCCGAATCAGATTATGTGCTTTACACTTGAGCCGGTTTCAATTAGGTACGTAATGGTTTTATGATAATTTACTAAATAGTTTGGAAGAAAATAAATTCCTTTGCGTAGACTAAACATAACTATACACGACTTTAATTCCTAAATATGTAGTAAACATGTTTGAAGTCAAAGCGTTATTAATACAAACGAGAAACGTTTTAAGATATAAGATAATATAATAATTGGACTTGTATAGAAATAATAATCTCAGTTTTTCTTCACATATGTAACATAATACAAATAATTTTAAAAAACTAATAGCACTATAAGACACGTGAAATAAGATAAAATAGTAAAGCTGAGATTTTCAATCCATTTTATCCCCATAGTTTAGCCACGTGTGTGGCTGTGGGAATCGATGTAAAAATTGTAGAATATATTAACACACATAACAAAAACTTGTAGAAATACAGCCAAACCTTACACACTCAAAAGGAATGAGATCTAAAAAAGGGCCAAGCTCATCTACCCTTCCACATAAACGTACAGTGTCCCATAACAGCATCCTCGAAAAGCTTGGCAAAATAGAATTTGCGATTATTAATTTAACGTAATAGTTTATCCAAGTTCTTTTTTTCTAATTAATTTAAACGTAATAACATGCAAATTCTATTTTGCCAAGCTTTTCGAGGATGCTGTTATGGGACACTGTACGTTTATGTGGAAGGGTAGATGAGCTTGGCCCTTTTTTAGATCTCATTCCTTTTGAGTGTGTAAGGTTTGGCTGTATTTCTACAAGTTTTTGTTATGTGTGTGATCTCATTACTTTTTCAAGTTCCATTACAAAATTATTTGCTAAAATATAATATTTTTATCAAAGTTGATTTAAATTCTATGGTATTAGCAGTAACAATATAGGATGTAAAATATCTAGACCCAGATTCATGTACATCCTGGGTATAGGTGGTATAACCATGGTATAACGACGGTATAAGGACTGGACCCCAATTCTTGAGTTCGTGGGAGATGAGTTGAAAACGCAATTTGAAAACGAAGTCGTTTTCGTTTTCGAAGGAATTGGTATTCTTGAACGGTATCGTGGAAAACGTCATGGGTTGTGAGTTGAAAGCATTGATATTAATTAAACCCCTATAGCTGGCTAGATTAGCAGTCTCCTATACCTCCGCACAGGCGCGAGCGTAGCAAATTGAAGACTCAACCGGCCCATTTCAAGATGGCGATTTGGTGTTTTAATTTATGCTTTTTTAATGCAATAAAGTATTTTACTGGATTGTTTGATATGGTTTTAGCTTGTGCAGCATGGTATTAAACAAAAGAAACAATACGAAGTGATTGCATAAGGGAATTTAGTAATCATTTGGTGTTAAAGGCTAGTATGCTTACCTGTCAACCTGGCGGCAATCTTGAGAACTATTTGGCCACAAATCGCTCCCATTTGATTAACATGTAAACTGTCATTTTAAGATGGCTTCTAATTGTACCGGAAGTGGACCACCGACTGCTGGTCTAGCCAATTATATAGGATGTCTATGGTTGAAAGAGTATCACGAAATCCAAACACTTTAAAAAGATTTGCGTATAGCAAAGAGCTCGAAAAAGTTCTATATTTATTCTAGATGGCAGTGCCTTCATAAACGCGGGCCAATCGAAAGACAAGTTGTATGAAATGATTTGATTGTTGCAATTATGTAAACAAACAGTTGAGCAAGTTCATATCCGAACAATGTTGTGCTGGCATAGGGTTGGCTAGGCTTGTCAAACATGTAATGTAAGTATGAATTTTACTAGTCCTAAGCCAAATGGAACTTTAGACCTACACTTTTGCATTATAAATAATTTTCCACATCTGGGCCTAGGCCAGGGACGGTTTCTGATTTGTTTTATGAGAGTATAATGACACCTTTTCTCGTTCCACACAAAGAAGAAAAATTTTAAATGTCCGCTATTTGTTTACGTATCGCACTTTCCCGCCTAACTCTGCTTATACCGTCAACAAGTGTCAAGTAACTATGGTTACTTGTTGATTGTATGCCAAGTGTTTAAGGCTTATTTTAAAACCTTTATTTGGAAGCCTTCCAACAAACTTTTTCAACTTTTTTTTTCAAAAGAGACTATATTTCTATAACCTTAATGTCCATGTAAAATATGAACATTGTAGTCCCACCCGTCTGGTCAGAATCGCGGGCCGACGTATTAGATGTTAGCAGTAGTAGGCAGTAGTAGGCAGTAGCAGTAGCTAACATCCTTAAAGTGATTTTGAGCATGTTTAAACCCATTTTTTCACCAAGAAGGAATAATCGTACCCCAATAAAATTTGGCATGTGTTGTCAGGTACCTAAATCCCCTCGATTGTGATAGTTTTCAAGTTCACATCACGTTACATGACGGCTGGGTAACACCTCGAAATCACCCTAACTCTGCTTGGTGTATAAGGTGCTTGAGTGTGTAGCGCACCGCGGCTTGGCTGCGGCGCCCTAACGGGCACATAGATAATGAAATAATGTTAAGTGATTCAACCCACGCATGCTGCATTCATGATTAGAAGCCTGTTTGATTGCTGGTTTTGTTCTTGTTATTTTATACCAGGCCGCTTTTTTCAGTTGCGATGATGGATGACATTTTTTTGGTAGACTATTTCTGTCCAATAATTTATTACGTTTTTGTATGCGTGGTATCTCATTACTTTTTTCAAGTTCCATTCCACATTTTTTGTTAAATTAGTTTATTTTTATAAAGTAGTATTAATTGCTATGGTTATACCAATTAACAATAGTATGTAAATATCTCGAAGTCCAAAGACTTGCTTTTTATGCATTGAAGGTGATTGTTGTGAAGATCCTATTGTTACTTGTTAATTATTCACCTGAAAAAAGTATATTGAAACCTTTATTTATATGAATCCTGGCTGAAAAGATACATCACCATTACCTTAATATGAACGTTGTAGCTAAACCCGTTTGGTCAGAATCGGCCCAAATACCACGAAATTATCGCATTAAAAATCGAAAAAAATCCTTAAAAGTACGATATTCACGAGAAATATTTCTTCGATTGTAGCCAAAAACTTGGCAGATCTAAGTTTAGAGATTTCAAAGGACCCCTCCAATTTTCATCAAGATCGCATAGCAAACAAACAGACAAAAAAACACCTGATCTATTTTTCCCGGGGTAAGGGAATTTAAAGATTTGGCTTCGCTTATCCAATTATTATCATTGTTGTACCTTGTGGAAAATAAACCTTTATTAGTTTTTAAAGAAGAACTATAAAACCATTTTCGTTGCCATTTGTGACATGTATTAATAATGAAATTAATTATTCCGAAAAATGATGAGTGATGTTATGTACGTAATACCACTTTGATATTTGTTATAGAAATATGAAGAATATGAGAAAATATTTCAATATTGATACTCTACTAAGACTACGGAGAAAATGAAATTTTACCCGTGGTATTCCCTAAGGAATTATACCTCATGATGTTTGTAATAATTTCAATAGTAACCATTATAGATATAATTTCCTTGGGAATATACGTCGGGATATTAGCACAGAAACGCCGTTACACCGAAAACTGAATTGATATTTTTTCTCACTGTGCTAAGGCTTTTCTGTGCTAATACCCCAACCCCTATACCAGATTTTTTTTACGAATCTCAATAATTGTCAGTGTTTTTTTTAACAAAGCCAAATACATAACGGATGGCAAAAACAGATTAATGTCGCCAACAATAATATGACAAATAAAATCAAATTATCATATTTTCAATGTTAATAATAATTAATATATTAGACAGTTATTCACTCAACGGTTTTATGTATTAAGTAAAGAAAAAATGAGGATTATTTAAACGAAGTGTGTTGATAAGAAAATAAAATAATAAAATACGACCTTATTTAATTATTTTCCATTATAATATTGTGCTTATTCAGTGCTTTCAATTTATAATCATTTCGACTTGTCGCGAAAACAGCTCGTGACAACGCTATATAATTATCAGAAAGCTGCAAGATGGTGATGTTCGACATCATTGGTTTTGGTTCAAAGTTCATTAAATTGTTTTTAATTTACCGCTTTATAATAATCTTAACATACGTTTGTTACAAAATAATGGCTTTGGATACTGCATACTTGGCAAATCGGAAATGCGCAACCACGTGAAATCATGGGCGCATTCAGAGTGTTTACAAGTAGTTTTCTTCTCCCAGCCTCCAGGTCAGCCCTGTTCGTCTCCTTCTCCGTCTACACCAACGGGCGCAAGTTGCTGACTCTCTCGCCTGGTAGCGATGACTTGCTGGCGTTGCACGGGATACGCACCATGTCCATGTTGTGGGTCGTAGTCGGCCACACGTATGATCGAATACTCCATAGTACTTCAGTCAATGCCGTCGATGTCCACAAGGTGAGTTATGATAGCCCTATTCAGCACATTCTAGGAGTTGTTTAAAATATAAATATATGAACCCTATGTCTCACTTTTGTGACTTAAACAATATTTTGGTTATGTACAGAAAAAGAAAATAAAACAGCATATTATTATACATGCTCTGTTGGTTGTATACGGTAGAATACATACAATGATCCATTTCAGTGCAGACCACGTTGCTACATATCTTGAGGTGATTTCATAAGCGTGAAGTTCACGGTAGAATACAGACAATGATCCATTTCAGTGCAGACCACGTTGCTACATATCTTGAGGTGATTTCATTAGCGTGAAGTTCAAGAAGGACGGTGGCAGCGTGAATCTAGGTCCGTGATAAAATCTGGGAAGTGATTGGCTTACTGATGAGATCTGATTGGCCAGCCTATCAAGGTCTGTTTGTTTGTATAATCACTGCCATTTATACGAATAATTTATCCAAAGACCTCACATAAAAACGTACCTAAGGTCTTACTCGGTGACTTAATGAACTGCGTGGTGCATATTTAAGTTAAAAGTAAAGTTAGAGTTCCAGGCGACTTCTGTATACTAATGCCATTGCTAATACAGTCACATTGATTCATTTTAAAAAGCTTGTTTATATTACTAATATATAATATACATTATACAAGCTTTATTTTTATATTTCCTATTAAAAATATTGATCTTTGGTTGGTTATCGCTCACTCGTCGATTTCGTCGGAGCCTACAGGGTTGGCTTGGTCGCTTTGATTAACTGTCCCCCACTAAAAATCAGTTATATAACTGAGTGGGTAGACTCTAAATACAATTTATATATTTATTTATTATTATTTATACAATTTACTTGAATAACATTCCCAGTGACTCTTCGTTTTTATTCGGTACACACCCTTTCCATATAACATATTTTAACACATTTCGCGGGTATTTCTCAGACAGAATTAGGCACAAAACGTTGCTTACAGAAAAAGGTCTGATTGCCACACGAATAGTGCAAGAAAAAAATATTTTAACTCTGAATTGTAATGAAAATCTAGATCTATGCTCACATATGACATTGTAATTCTCAGAAGGCCCTACCTTAAATTTAAATCTGTTTTCGTTTGGGTTTTTACAAAAGTTTAATTTTGACTATAGTTTACTCATCACTGCATATTTTTTTAAATCACCCTCTACGGGTCTGCAAGCATAGATCTTATTGGATGAGCGTAGCGAGCGTAGCGAGCGGAAGCGAAGACTTCAATTTCACTGACCCCCCAAAAATTTAGCTCGGGTGTTTTTTTTTTTTTTTTTTTCCGTCTGTTTGTTCGCTCGTTTCCGGGCAAACGGCATATGCGATCTTGATGAAAATTTGACCGGACCTTCGTTTTCTCTGAACTTAGAGGTGTATTGTTTTTGGGTACAATCGAAGAAATATTTCTCATGAATATCGTACTTTTACGATTTTTTTCGATTTTTAGTGCGATATTTTCGTGACATTTGGGCCGATTCTGACCAAACGGGTGGGGCTAGAACGTTCATATTTCACATGGACATTAAGATTATGGTGATGTAGTACCTTTTGAAAGAAATAGTTGAAAAAGTTAGCTAGAATCCATAGAAATAAAGGTTTTAATATTAGTTTTTCAATTTTTAGTGCGATATTTTCGTCACATTTGGGCCGATTCTGACCAAACGGGTAGGGCTACAACGTTCAGATTTCACATGGACATTAAGGTCATGGTGATGTAGTACCTTTTGAAAGAAAAAGTTGAAAAAATTAGTCAGAATCTACAGAAATAAAGGTTTTAATATGAGTTTTTTGAAGTTTATAATACCAATTAACAAATAACAATAGAAACTTGACTACAATCACCTCCACAATGCATTCAAAAAGCACTTGCAAAGGAAAAGTGCAAACAAACGCACAAAACGCAAAAAAAACTTACAAAAAAAACGCTCATCCATCAACGCGGCGGGACTTTAGCGTTTTCCCAGTCCTTATAAATATAACTCGTGCAAGGTATAACGCGTTATCATGAATCGTCAGATCGTTTTTTCAGAGTTTTTTTTTAGACAAAACAGCAGTAAGTGCCTTTATAAAATGATGAGTAGGATTTAAATCAACATTTTGTGTTGAACAATACATTGCTCATATTTTTAATTCCGCCTTGCGTCATTCCTCCGTGATCGGTTGTTGAATAATGCCGGAATAAGATTGTCGGATGGCCCTTGGCTGAGCTCAGTGGAAAGCAGATTCGCCGTAGTCAGTCGTGTGCATGTGATCAGTTCCCAATACAGTCTACAGCACCTATGGGAGTGTTTCCCGATTATCCAAATCGAGAAACCTTTATTCAAATTATGTTTCAAGTTTCATTATTTAAAAGGTCAAGAAGCAAAAGGTATAACACAATGGGAATTATGTAATCGTTCAATAGATTTAATAAAAAATGGCCGGTAATTATATAGATTACAGTTTTCCGTGAAAAAGAGCCTAAAACGTTCTCAACTTGTTAATATGTGTCATAAATATTTCTTGATTAATACTTAGGTGGCGCACTACTAACTACGCCGGAACTTCTTTGGTTGTGGAGGGTCCAAAATAAATTTATCATGACAACACGGACGGATGATGACACAGACGAAGACGACCACGACGTGGGGGAACCTCTGCCCTCCCCATTAAGCTTGTGGCTGGTTCTGACCAGCACAGGCCTGTCCACTGCGCGGCCCCCCGCGTCACCCTTTAAGTTCCTGCCCTTGGAAAGAAATATACAATTAGTGGTAACTCACACTTAAAGAAATTGTTTTTTCTTGGAGGCGCGAATAATCTTAGCTGTTAAAGCGTCCTAAAACTACTAAAACTAATACAAATACTAATACTAAAATTCTACAAAATACAAATAAAAAAATACCTACAAACCATTAACTTTTCTATTTCAAATATAAAGGACTTTCAGCCGTAAAGGGGTGTCACCAAAAATAAGGACGATAAAGATTCATAGGTGTTTTTTATTAATAAGACGTCACGCTGGCATAATATGTCACTATACCATCATTGCCAATATGGCGAACAACATTGAGATCACGGCTACACTACCTCCGATGGTTATTTCACAAAACATATAAATTGTAGTTAAAAGTAAAGAATGCGCCACCCAAAAATGAATCAAGAAACATGTATTACACATTGACTTACAAGTTGAGAAAATTGTATGGCCTTTTTCACGGAAAACTGTAATCTATATAATTACCGAATGGCCAGACCACCCAATCATATTTTGATTGGGATTTTCTCGCGGAATGAACTGAACATGGTTCACGCGTTCCACTTGTGTTCGACTATAAACGTATTAGTAAATCAAAGCCTGGGTATAGTAGATAAATCGTGACCTCTTGATGTAATGGTCGATGGTGTACATGATACATGGAAACATAACGGTACACACACACATTATCCTGTTGGGTGGGCTACTCAATGGGTTCATGAACTTACCCTTTTGACTTTAGCAGCAGTTTTTGTTTGACCATCTGCTTTCAAAGCAGGGAAAAACTTCAAGGATCAACGAGACAAATTTACTGCCGCTGTTCAGTAAAAAAACGTCCCATAACAAGTAAAAGACCAATATTATCGTGGAAACTCCTGTGTTCATCAGTTCATCTCCCTTTCTCAAATTCTATCTCCCACTGATATTAAAAATCCTAGGCCCTTCAAGTACTACATTCCTCCATGTTGTAGGTTTATGCTGAGATAAAGAAGTGACCGTTCATTATCTACATTCTACATGTCTTACTAGTTTAGTCAAAGAGTTCTTTTCACTATTGGTCCAACTCCAAGTCAAATGTCGCAAAAAGGAGTTCAAATTACTGGCCGCTGTAACTAGCAGAAGGCGTGAACTAGTCGGGTTTGTAACATATCAATACCATGTCTCGAGGGCAAGCATTCTAGGCCGGATGTATGTGGTCAACCCTTGGGTGGCCCAGGGGTGCATTCTTGAGTGGGTGAGTTTGGCGCTGACACATGTGTGGAGGGAACATCAGTCTGTTGCGATCTGCTATTATAGGTTCTGACCTGTTGTGCTTCGAAATGTTTGGTTAACTATATTGTTTTGTAAAGAGTACTTCGGGTATTCGTGAGGGTAGTGATTCAACCCAGTATTGTTCAAGTTAATCATTATATTGTCTCCGGATAATTGATTAGTTATTTATTCAACCCCTTCTTATTAACCGACAGGCATTTAAAAGCTACATTGGCGCCCAACGCAAAATATATAACTGCTTCGGTGTTTGCTACGGCTATCGTGAGATATCAAGTAAAGGTTACATCCGCGTAAAGTACAGCTTGTGATCAGTAATTATTTTTGTTATTTCAATACAGCACGATCGGGTTTGTCTTCTTCGGCCAGTCAAACGTCTTCCGAGACGCCGAGGGCGGAAAATGACAACGAGAATGTGGCTGGTCTCATATGTGAGATCATGACACAGTTATAGAATGTGATGGACAAATTGAAGGCTCTTGATAATGATTCTCCTGAGGTTTGTAACACACCTCCTCCACCGGCGCCATTACCAGCCCGGCTATCGGAGGCCCCGGGTTACTAGGCGATACCCGGTCCTACAGCGCGGGGGATGGTACCCGTCTACTATCCTATGGATTTCCTGGACGATATGGAGTCCACATTTCGGCACTACGGTGTTTAGAAAAATCAGTGGTTATCAGGCGTGGTGTTACGCCAGTTCCTTGGCGCAGAGAAAAAAGTACATGGATCTATGACAGAGTTTTTACTTTCATGGATAAATAAACTAAAACATGTAACCGTCAACGATAACATGTCTGAGGCGTCGTTTATGTGGTGCATCTCTCATCTCCTCCCGGCGAATGTACAGTCAGACATCCTGTCGGCCCGCATACGCTTTCACGACGCCGAGAACGCAAGGTTTCTCGTCCGACCGGATCCACTGGCAACACAGTCCCAGGTTCGATTCCAAGTCTTCAACAGGCTGCGGTGGATTGGTTGGCTAGAGCGCTAAGCGCGCGACTGAGTCGGAAGGACTAGGGTTCAAATTCCATCGAGATCGGCGATCTTGACTGAAGTTTTTTCCGAGATTTTCCTCAGTCGTTAATGCAAATATACCTAGTTAAGAAGAGGTGCATGCTGAGATAGGCCTATATTAACTGAAAATATTGTTAAAGTTATGTTGTGTATCAGTTTCAGTCGAGCTGGACTCTTGCGGTGCTCAATCAATTCAACTTATCAGTTGACTCGTTCTTCTTCCTCGGTGGTCTCCTGCTGTGCTACGGATTTCTCAAGGAAAGGACGCGAGGGGATAACTTCAACATCGCACGTTTCTACTTGCACAGATACATCAGGTTTACAACACTTGATCATTTGTGTACTCGTGTAGAAGTAGGCAGCCCTTTCTACGTCTTCATTGCCTTATGCAACCTGAAATGTAACCGTCTAGCGATGCATCTCATTCTAATGACGAGGCTAAGGTCCGAGAGCTTGAAGTAGCATAAGTAGTTATTACATTATTTATAAATATTTAGAATAATGTCGAGAGCATTATCAGGCACCCGATCAACACACATGAACTTCCAGGTACAGAACATGGCAGGTACCTCATACAATTAATGGACCAAGGAAACATGAAATAAAAACTATAAATTAACAGCCTGACTGCAAGTATTTTTCGATATTTTGTACAAAGGAAAGGATTGAGTTCTCTTACAGCCTTCCGATATTCCCCTTACAATATATCTTTCAACCTTATTACATCCCGTTTGTCATCAGAGTCACACGAGGTAAAGCTGATGTAAACCATATAGCGGGAATCATCATGATTTTTTTCATTTAGTATTGCTTCACTTTTAACTTAAAAATACAATTTTAAATTGAATGATAATGTGTTTACCAGTTGCAACCCAGGAGGCTCATGTCTCCCCAAATTATAAATTCTAACATAAACCTGAGTTTCCGATCAATTTTCGGGTATCGACTCACATTCACCATTGAATCATGGATCGTGTGGTTCAATCCTCATAATGCATAGATATTCGTTTGAATGACGATTAGTTGTAATAAATAATAAAGTATTGTGATTCGTTGGTTTTGTGAAGCTCTGCCTCCAATGCAAAAGGGTCCAGATCTCGATTTCCGCTATAGACAGAAGTATTCAAACTTAAGATGTGGACTTAAGTCCATCAGTTCTTGGCTCATGAGTTTGTAAAATGTGACTTAAGAGCGAGAATCACAATACATTTTAAGGTTGTTCCGAATCAGCCTTGTTGGTTCTGGCGCTGTCCGCAGGTGGAATCGTGTTCAGCTTAATTATTGATCGATGTTTTATCTGAATTATTTCGGCCTCTTGCTGGTCATTGTTCGCTCGTCGATAGTGTGGGCGCCTACAGAGTTAGCTTGATCGGATTGCGTGCACCACCTGCGTTTTAGGCATTTTGCTGTTTGCTCGGCTGAATGACATCACAGTTGTTAGAAATTTTGAACATATCCCAAGAAAGTGGAAATAAAGGTCTCTATGGTAACACATTCCTAAAATTTGTTTTGAAATAATTTATAAAAATTAAATTAGATTTCACAAATTTCAATTTTGTTCAAAAGTCCAAAATTGACCATATTCGTGAATTTTTTCTGGCTGATCAAGACAAAATTTTGAAAATCTATGACCGTAAGAACGTCCATGTATGCTTTATTGACAAGTTTGAAAAATTGTATATACGCCGAGCGAACCGCTATTTACTAACTGCCAAAAGGGTGGTAAACCATCCCCTATTGAAAATCTGCTGTTCTATGACTGAGTGGGTAGACTCTAAATACGATTTTTTTTATAATTGACGACTTGAATTGTACCCGCCTCCTGACGTCACGAGGCAACATGGCGGAATTAGTTGGTATAAATCCTCATTTCGCAAGTTGACGCCTGCTTCACGGCGCAACACTTATCACGCTCTAACTTTTATTCTATTCATTATTTGGACAATAGTTAAATGAATAATATTTAGCAAATATATCATTCTTTGTAATAGCGATTATTTCGATTTTTTTTACAGAGTCGTTAGCTTGTTATAACAATGTACGCATCATACATGTGAAAATTATCAATGACTAAAGTTTTCTCAATAATTTATTTGACAAAAAACTACTGATCGGATTTCGACAAGACCTCTTTAAAAATATGCATCAGACTGTTTAGACAAGAAATAAACTAACTTTCTAGATAGAAAGTGCACTGAACGAGACTTTGCAGCATAGAGTTATATGCAGGGTATGTGTTTTTATCTAAAATACGCACTCTTGACGTGCGGATGAGCCGTGAAAAAGTGCACACTGCATATTACTCTATGCTGTAAATTTTCGTTCAGTGCACTTTCTATCTAGAAAGTTAGTATATTTCTTGTCTAAACAGTCTGATGCATTCTTACAAAGAATCCTTGTCGAAATCCGATCAGTAGTTTTTGTCAAATTAATTAATGAGAAAACTTAAGTCATTGATAATTTTCACTTGTGTGATGCGTACATTGTTATAACAAGCTAACGACTTTGTCAAAACAATCGGAATAATCGCTATTACAAGGAATGATATGTTTGCTAAATATTATTCATTTAAGTGTTGTCCAAATAATGAATAGAATAAAAAATAGAGCGTGATAAGTGATGCGCCGTTCAGCAGGCGCCAGCTTGCGAAATGAGGATTTATACCCAATACTAGTCACGTGACCTATCGATCGTTTTAAGCTCCGCCCATTTAGAGTCGTCAATTGTTTAACGTAGATTGCATTTGTCGTGTCTCTATGGGAAATATAGCAGCCATCACTGACAGTGTTGACTCTAACGTTAAGCGCGAGACTCTGAATCGGGACGTCCCGGGTTCGAATCCCGACCAGACCTGCAATCCTGACTGAAGCTTTTTCCTACGTTTTTCTGAGTCGTTTAAGCGAATCCAAGGGTTCGGACTCGGACTCGGACATCCCTTCACAATTCCCCTTTGCAATTATTCCTGGTTAGACACCCGTATAATGGTATTATTGATTATTTATAGGTTTCCCACGAGATATTAAAATTTTGTTGACTTCACACGTTTAAAACGTTTAAAATTTCTTCAAAATAGTTAGATAGTAAAACAAAACATTACATTTTCAATTTCTTAGTCTTATATTGTAAATAGTTATTCATGTTAATTTTCCTCCTATAAGGTTGACTCCAGCATATGTATTAATGATACTGATGTCGACCACCCTACTGGACAACATTGACGACGGCCCCATGTGGGGAGAGGTTGTCGGCGCCGTGCAGAAGAATTGCAAGAATTACTGGTGGGCTGGGCTGTTATATATCAACAACTACATTCACCCCTTACAAAGGGTACGTACGTCAAGATATACCACACCAAACATGCAAACTAACATTTTAAACTAAAATGAATGGATAACGAAAAAAAATAATATTTTGCTAGTAAGGTGGCTTAACCATTGTATAGTTGTGTATTTCCTGCATTTTATGCTGCAGTGCATGGGTGAGAGCTGGTACCTGTCAGCGGATATGCAGTTGTACTTGGTGTCACCTCTGATTCTCTATCCACTGTGGAGGTAAGTGTGCGTGTGCGTGTGCGTGCGCGTGCGCGAGTGAAAGCTAGCATGCAAAGTGAATGTTATAGCTACATCTTAATTGTTGCAGGTGGCGAAAGGTCGGCAAGTACTTGTTAGGACTGACAATCACAGCAGGCGTTATCATAGCTTTTACGATAGCTTGGGTCAAGGAGTTTGCAGTGAACCAATACAAGTAAGACTAAGTTATTTAAATATATATATATATATATATATATATATTTATATATATATATATATATATCAAACACCCTTTTCCAACATTCGTCGGGTCGGGGGGTGACGAGTCACCAGTTTCTCGGGCTATCTTCTAGTGCTTGCTAGCCAGGCTCAGCACCCCTCATCTTCTTCCTCGTTTTCTTCCATAACCGGCATTTCTAATAATTCTCTCCACTTCTTCCTGTCCTCCCAGAGTCTTTCTTCATTAACCCTATCCCATGTTTTCCCTCTTTCTTCGATGTTTTATTGTTATTTGGTCCCGCCATCTATCTCTTGGCCGGCCAACTCTTCGTACTCCCCCACATGTACGTTCAAATTCTCGTCTTGGGATTCTGTCTTGCTTCATTCTTCTTACATGTCCATACCACCTGAGTCTTTCTCTTCCTATTTTATCTCGTAGACTTTCCACTCCTAATTTGTTTCTTGTTGTTATGCTTCGTACCTTGTCTAGTTTTGTTATGCCCACCGCACTTCTTAGGAATTTCATCTCTGCTGCTTGCAGTCTGCTCTCTTCCTTTCCTCCTATTGTTCATGTCACTGATGCATATGACAAAATTGGGAGAAAGTACATTTTGTATAATATCATTTTACATCTGTTTGATATTTCCTCTTTCCATAGTAATTTTCGTACGCTTTGGTAGAATGTGTGCAGTATGATTCTTCTTGATATTTCTGCTGTTATTTTGGCATCCTTTGTCAGAATACTTCCCAGGTATTTGAATTCTTCTGCAATTGACAGCTCTTCTCCACGTAGTGTTACTTTTTTCTGGTTCGGTTTAATTTTCTTGGTTACTATTAAAATGTCACTCTTTTCAATACTTATTTTCATGTTATATTCCTGTGTTTCCTCATTCCACTTATCTATACTTTCCTAAATATCATATCATATCATTAAATATCATTCAATATTTCAAATGTTTTTTTTTGAATTTTTGTGTGTTTGTTAAAACGATTCCGGCTAAACCGATACCCCAATTGCTAAGAAATTTTCAGGGGCCTTCGAAATCTCTGAAATTAGAACTGCCATGTTTTTGAGCCCAATCGATAAATTATTTCTCATGAAAAATGCAATTTTACGATTTTTTCCGATTTTTTAAAACTTTCTTCGACTTAAAACACCTACATGCTTTATCCGATTGTAATGTTTTTTTTAACAGTACCTTAATTTTATGAATTTATATATTGGTGTGAAATTTGAGCGCAATCAAAAAAATATTTCTCACGATAATCGCAATTTTGATTGTTTCGATTTTTTTCAACTTTCTTCGACTTATAACACCTACTCTACATGCTTTATATGATTGTATTGATTTTTTCACAGAACCTTAATTTTATGAACTAGGAAAACGCTTAAGTCCCGCCGCGTTGTTGGATGAGCGTAATTGGTGCATTGAGCTGTCATGTGTTATGCGGATTTTCTGTTGTTCTGTGAAAAAATCATTACTTAGTCGAAGTTTTTTTTTTTAATTAAATTAAATTAAATAAAAAATTAACTTAATTTTTTTAATTCATCGTAATTTTAAAAAAATAAAAAAATCGTAAAATTGCAATTTTCATAAGAAATAATTATTTGATTGCGCTCAAATTTAACACGAGTATATTAATTCATGAAATTAAGGTTCTGTGAAAAAATCATTACAATAGGATAAAGCATGTAGGTGTTATAAGTCAAAGAATTGTTTTAAAAAAGAAAAAACCCGTAAAATTTCGATTTTCATGGAAAATAATTTTTCTATTACGCTCAAATTTCACACGAATATCTTAATTCATAAAATTAAGGTTCTGTGAAAAATCATTACAATCGGATAAAGCATGTAGGTGTTAGAGGTCGAAGAAATTTCTTAAAAATCGAAAAAAATCGTAAAATTGCGTTTTTTATAAGAAAAAATTTCTCGATTGCGCTCAAAACGTGAGGATAAAGCATTAGGTTTAGTAAGAATTGTTTAAAAGAAAGACCCGTAAAATTTCGATTCATGGACAATAATTTTTCTATTACGCTCATTTCACACGAATATCTATTCATAAATTAGGTCTGTGAAAAATCATACAATCGGATAAAGCATGTAGTGTGAGCGAAGAAATTTCTAAAAATCGAAAAAAATCGTAAAATTTGCGTTTTTAAAAAATTCTCGATTGCGCTCAAAACGTGCATTCTTCGTTTAGAGATTTCGAAGTCTCCATAAAATTTTCATCGCAATTGAGTATGGTTTAGCCGGAATCGTGCTCACAGACAACAAAAATACATACAGAAAAAAAGAAAAAAGAAAACATCCCGGATTTATTTCTCCATGTTTAAATGGATCTTCGCTTCGCTCGCTACGTCACCAATAATACATTCGTATAATTTTTACGTTATCTTAATTTTACGTAAAAAAATACATCAAGCAGCGGTGACCTACAAGACATCAAAGAACTATGCGTCCTATGGGCCGATTTTTCAATTGTTTTCCCAATATTCTTTTCGTTTTCGCAACGCTTTGCAGGCGCGATGTTGGCTGAGCGTAGTGGTGCATTATGATGTGCTGCTAATGTATTTAAATGATTCGTTTTCATGTATGGCTGCGTCTCAACCGCTTGGTAATATTGCTCATTTCATTCACAAACACTGAGATCAGGGTGCGTCAACCGGGTAGGTCATTTCGCATTTCGCATTCGAACACATGGCAGCTCAATGCATCAATTACGCTCATCCAACTACGCGCCTAAAAAAGCGTTTGCAAAGCTTCCTATTATTTATTATTTATATTAATTTAGTTTTTGGATGAGCGAAGCGAAGACTTCAATTTCACTGACCTCTCAAAAAATTTAGCTCCAACGTTTTTATGTTTTAAATTTTTTTTTAAACTGTATTTTTGTCTGTTTGTTCGCACTCTAACAGGCAAACGGCATATCCGATCTTGATGAAAATTGGAGGGGACCTTCGAAATCTCTGAACTTAGACCTGTATTGTTTTTGGGTACAAACGAAGAAATATTTCTAATGAATATCGTACTTTTACGATTTTTTTTCTATTTAGTGCGATATTTTCGTGACATTTATGCCGATTCTGACCAAACGGGTGGGGCTACAACGTTCATATTTTACATGTACATTAAGGTAATGGTTATGTATTGGTTTATGAAAGAAAAAGTTGAAAAAGTTAGCCAGAATCCATAGAATAAAGGATTAAATACGAGTTTTGTTAGGTACATTATTACAATTAACAAGTAACTATAGAAACTTGACAACAATCACCTACAATGCGTTCATAAAGCAATCTTCGGGCCTACAGATATTTGACATTCTAATTACCCTAGCAATTAGTACTTTATGAATAAAAATTATTCTAATTTAACAAAAATGATTTTGCAATGGAACTTGAAGAAGTAAAGAGATCCCACGCATACTAAATTGTTTTTAAAAAACAACTCATCCATCAACGCGACGGGACTAGCGTTTTCCTAGCAGTAGATAATACCTCTTAAATGTGGATTCCTTTAAATAATGCGAAATAGCCTTTTTGGTTATATCACCTTGATTTTGTCAGCCTCCATGAGGTTTATTGTGAAATCCTTGTCTATATTGGCTACATTGTCTGTTATCATATATTCATGATAATATGATTTTTGTTCTTTTTAATAATTAGATGACGGAATTTTTTCCGAAACGTTGTTCTGTTGTTTATTAAAGAATTGGTATTTACTAAGATGTTTCAAATATTTATATTGTTCTCCCATTATGTAGTTTTATTGCATTTCACGTCTATCCAAGTCAGATATAAATATGCAGTAGGCTACAGGGATAGTGTTCTACGGCGCTTGTCAAATATTTGGCCGTCTAAGGACGTGAAGAGTGCGCAATCTTTACGTCACGATTAGCGGCTGCGCGCGCATCCACTACTCTTATTGTTATTCAATCGTGTGTTGTTACTTACTGTTACTAGGTAGCGACTTCTAGTTTTCAGCATTCATGAAACAAATTAGGTTGTTTAAATTCCCTGGAAATCCTAGGGTTGTGATATCCTTCAAGACCAAACCAATAAATCGATTAACATCAATATCACAGCCAATAATGATATTATTCACAATAAATTTAGTAAATTACTTATGAAGAAATAAAAGGTATACGCCCCATAAAGAATTTATTCCTACCTATATTTACATAATATTGATAATAACTAGTTTTACATTTGATATTGTTTATTTATCATATTTCACAGTCGATTTAAAGCGAAGTTCACTTATTACTCCCCTCTTTTCGTGTGATCTTTCCGGCAACATTGTCGTTTTGTTTCTGCTTATGAATCTACGGCCAATATTATCTTGTAGGTTCGTATGATTTCTTTAGAAACTATGACCAATCTGGTATATTCATGACTATTTCTTAACTATAACTTGTGTGTATGACCTATCTTTTATATGCATGCATATTATTTTATTTTGAAACTATGAATAATATTGTAAGTTTATGCATATTCGTTATCTTGTACAATGCATAAACTATGACTAATCTTGTATGTAAATGCATATTCCTTAACAAAGTATAACCTTTCTTCTACATTCATGCATATTATTTTTCCTTATGGAGCTATATATTATATCGTGTATGTTCATACATGTTCCCCAGTATGCTTGATAATTGTATGCTCTCTCTCTCTACAATTATTTATGTAAGAACAAAATAAATTTCAGAGACATAAATATATCCGAGTATCTACCCACTCACGCCCGCTTCACCCCGTGGGCGATGGGTGTCGCGCTGGGCTGCTACCTTCACACCACCAAGAACACCAGACCCACCCTGTCTCGTCCAGTGTTGGCTGGGGGGTGGATACTGAGTGCCGCTCTTCTAATCTCTCCGATAGCAGCAAGACACGTTATATCGCTTCGATACTTCGAGTACAATTTTTGGACTGAATCCCTTAATTCTGCCTTGAACAGACAAGCCTGGACACTCGGCCTTGCATGGATTGTATTCTCATGCTCAAAAGGATTCGGAGGTAAATACATAATAGTTTATTGTATTTATATAAATAAGAATATATTTGGCTGGAGAGAATATTCAAGGCGATGAAGACCTAGTTACTGTCTGCTTCGTTAAAAACGTGGTAACAATGGCCTATTCCAAAGCAATTAACAGCACAGGATACACACGATTTAAATCTGATATACGTCACATTCCTGAGACCCGAAAGGGTAATATAATATTAGCTGTGTTTGGAATGGTGGCTTTCATATTTCATTATCAACGGTTGTTATATATTTTATTACATTTTTTCTTATTGTAAACATTTGTACTTTGTATTGATAAGTACGCTGGATCTCCGTGGTCATCCATACTAATTGGCCAGCTGTCAATATAGATTCAATTGGACAGAAGCGGTTGGCTATTCGGACATCCCAACGGTCTGGCGGCTTACAACCTGTTTTTTCAATATTAGCTTGCCGCCATCAGCTCGTAGCTACAATACTGCACTAGAAATTAGAAGAAGTCTTAAAACATCAATGATCAACATGCAAGAATTTTATCGAATGCAAGGTTAACTGGCCCTATGCCCTTTAACCTCCAACATTATTTTCGTGCTGGCATGTTTTTTGTTTAAACTTTTGGATATCGTTATACTTCATGTCACCATCAAACTGAAGCAAACGTTGCTGGGGATCAGCATTTGCTTGTTTATTTTTGTAACATCTGCAAAGACATTATCCATTACGATTCCTTTATGCCTTTAAGCGCGAGTCGTAAAGCAAAATTAATATATTGTAAAGATGCCAAATAAATTAAATATATTGTACTCTTTTGTTACAGGTTTCATCAACACGTTCTTGTCCTGTAAGATGTTCCAGCTTCTAAGTCGCTTCACCTACTGTGTGTACCTCGTGCATTACTCATTTATCCTGTGGCTGGTGGGCTCGATCAGGACGCCGTTCTATCTCAACGGCAAAACAATAGTAAGAGCATTAGCCTTGTCAGTAAATAGAAATCAGAGTAGGCGTATACACTGCCATGCAGATGCAGAATGCCGAGAACATTATTGTATACATTTTGTATTTTCTTCAGTATTTCATCCAACGTTTTCTGGAATTCTATTCTGTTGTTGTTGGATATATATAAGACAAGGCACCTACCTGGAATGTGGGAGACGCGGTTTCGAACTCCGGTCGGGATGGCATAGAGGTAGCTCATGCATGACTAACACGTGTCGATATTTCTTACTGAAGCATTATATATCTGAGGTTTTATACAGTCGGTAATGCGATGCCAGGGATTTTGTGTTCAAACAAAATGTTTCTTTCAAAATAAAAATACTGTAACCGCAATGAAACAACCTGAATACTCTCCCTCAAGACTCTGAATCTGTAGGGTGTTTCGTGTTTGTTCTACAGTTGAATTTCGTTCCGAAATAAATTTATTGTGTATAGGAATATTTTCGGAAAAAACTATACGCATACGGTATAGATTCCAAGTAACTTCCGTTGATATTGATAATATTCTAACAATGACGAAGGACATGGTATAAATATGAATTGTCTTTGTAACGCTGACGATTTAATGCAGCCATTTTTTACGTCTTAGTTAAAAAAGAAATATTAACATAATTTTCTAATCTAACACTAGAATTAACGCAAGCATTTGCATTATGAACATCCATATCACACTACTTTACTGACAGAAACGTGTCATCAATAAAATACTAAGTTATGATCCCTATACACATGCAGATATGTTAAAGACATTGAGGTAAGAGCAGAATTCGGATTGTCAGTATGCCTTGTGCCATAACAACTTAACTTGCCGGTTTGATTCTCCGGTGTGACGTACATCCAACATGGATGCCGTTCTACATTCGACAGTGTGACATCTAATATCCAACTGTGTGTATTGTTTCAGCTGATGATGTCTGTAAACATTACCGTGTTGTCCTTCATAGCAGCAACGGTCTTGTCGCTGGTCTTCGAAATTCCAGCTATCACTATTGAGAAGATTTTCCTGGGCAAAGGTGAGTCATATCTAATTTATTCTTTATTTTATAATTATTCTGTACTAGGATTGAACTGACATAATGTAAGTAAGTGTGGTTTGTTGATTTTGTGGTTAGTGCATGGCTCTGCTTCCAATACAGATAATTCAGGGTTTGATTCCCGCTCTCAAAACAATTTTTTTTACTTTTGATGTGGATTAAAGTCCATCAGTTCTTGGCATAGGAATTTGTAAACGGTGACTTTGAAGCCGTCCTATAGCAACGAAAACAAAACAAATCAAAAAGTTGTTCCGAAACAGACTTGTTAATTCTGTACTGTCCGCAAGTGGAGTCGTGTCCAGCTTGATTGATCGGTGATTCTTAGTTAAATGCCGGTCTCCAGTAGGTCATTGTTCGCTCGCTCGTCGATCATCGCCTTCAGGGTTTTGGTTTGGTCTGCCTTAAATGTAATGTCCCCCACTGAAAATTAGTACCGTGACTGAGTGTGTAGACTCTAAATACGAATTTTGGATTTGTTTATTATTTGTGTTCAATTTTAGATAATCATTATAATTTATGTCCTTCATTTCGATTTATTTGATTCAGAAGGAAACTGAAGTCAGAATCAATACAAGCTCGTATCGCATTATATTTATATTGTTATATAATTAATATATAATATATATAAATTGTCAGGTAACCACCCAGAAACAAGCGTTTCTTTGCCCGGAGGTGGTAACTTAACAAAACAAAAATAAAATTACTAGCTCAAAAATGCGGAAGAACACAAAATATTCTTCAATTAAAAAAAAATAATTATATTAATTAATTAATTATAATTATAATTAATTAATTAATCTAGTAAAACAAATTTTAGTACCTGAAATTACAAACTTAAAGTAAACAAAGGATTTCAAAATGGATCAAAAACTACTAAATTATAAGATTTGTGAATGAATTTCCATTCAAGATTTAGGTTATATTGAAGTAAAACAATACAGACAATTAATACATCAACCTGCCTACCTATGGATCCGTTCTGATATAATGTTCTACTTCCCAATGGGCTATTCCCCCTGCCTATGTAACATCTGATACCCCCAAAATTTTAATATATATTTTTGATTAAAAATAAAAAATGATTTGAATTTGATAAAGAAATCTGAGTTTTAATTGATTTTAGTTAAAGTATAATTATTGTGTACTCATCATTTATCCGGTCGATTTGTGAATGGTGCGATGTAATCCAAATATCCTGGGTTAGCCGCCTATCTCAGCTGATCGTAGGGGAACACTAGCTGCGCAGAAACAGCCACTCACTGAACCACTACTGAGAATCTTCACCACGAGAACATTCCATTTATAAACCAAGCATCGACTGAAAGTTTATTGTTCGCAATATAGTTCCAGGAAGTCAATAATTAGTCCAAAATCCGGTAATGTTAAATGAATGGAATATGCAAATAGGCACATGTGACATTTGCTAGTCACGAAACAGTTCGAAATCAAAATATGCGCAGTAGAAACACTCGTAGAATGGAATCAATTAAAATATGCAATATGCGCAAGTGACATTGTAGTCACAAACAGTTCGAATCAAATATGCGCAGAGAAACACTCGTAGAACGGATCGATTAAAATATGCAAACGACACTCGATTAAAATATGCAAATGTAATTTACATGTCGTAAATTTAATATCACACAAACGGTAGAATCACTCCATTCATCGACTTGATTATCGTATAAACAAAACCATCTCACTCCCCCTCGAGACCAGGGAGCCAAAAACAAAACTTAGACGCGCACCATGACCTGGACGACAATCCAGCTATCCCCCGTCACTTGAACTAATTAATAGCCTCCTCGGCTATCGCCGGCTACACACCGCACCTACGCCCAACCTCTTAGACTCCGACTGCGACTGCTACTGACTGGTTTCCCCTACCCTCACGACTTTTATTAGGACTACCTGTCACGTGTCCAGCTTCCCTCTCCTACGACGATGGTAGAGATCCTCCACCTTAGATCTTGCATCCCCCTCACCGCTCACTACCCCCTTGGCCTATCACCTTCGCTAAACTGGACCTCAAGTCGTACACACTATATCCTCCTTCGAGAAGATTCTACCCCTCCTTTTGCGTGTTGGAAAACGCAAAAAGTCACGTAGACCCTGGCGTCAACTGTCTGACCAACGACTTACTGAGGCGGAAATAATATCAATGCTATTCTGCTTGCGTGCAAAAAGATAGGTGAAAACTTAGTCTTAAAACTCAAATTTCTTAACTATTACTGGATGAAAAGCTCCAAATAAGCGGTAATCATCTTTAATATACAGTGTTCATACATTTGCCTACTTTAAAGTCTTTCCAGCGAGTGTACCACCCATTTAAATCAAGATCTTAGTGACTTAAATAAAATATATTTACTTAATATTTGCCTCCTATGTTATATAAATATGGGCTGTCATATTATGAATTCATGAATAGATACAGAGTATATATTTATTTTGCTTTTTTTAAGGAAAAGCAATGTGATGACAGTGGTCATCTAAGTTGGTTGTCATTTGGTTCAAGTAGTAGTTTTTCAAACAATGGTAGTATCAACTGTATAACATGAAATAAGTGTATGTGAATGATTGATTGTAACATTGTTATTTATCAATAGAAATGAGTTCAATAGATAAAATCTGATTTTTCTTTGTATGTAAGGTAAATACTAATCAAAACAATTTACATTTGGACATAAACAGCTTAAAACACACATCAAAGTAAGTCTTTATGACTATGGCAACACTACATTTACATTTGGCAAAGATTCTGTCAAACTGTCAAAATTGCCCATATTTATTTTGTTGGTTTATGTTCACTTACTATGGTTGAGGTTATACAGTGTTGCCACGTTTTCAGGTCATTTCTACTTGTATTGAAATATTTTGTAACTTTGGTCTACAGTATCTCGACAATGAGTTCGGTGAGGTGACTTTTTTAAAAGATTATTATTTAGATTGTGGAATAACCAATGTTATAAAATATTTATTTATAATAGTTCATTGATTTTGGGCATAAATACAGCACATTTGGTGTTAGAATGTGTGGATTTTTGTGCACCTACAATGGTAGAGATAGGGAATTTCATGGTATTGCAATCGCAAATAACTCGAAAAGTAGTTCGGTGATATGTGTTTTATAATTTTTTATATTATCAAACATAACTTCAAGAATAATATAAAACGAATTTTGGGTCGATTTCAAGGATTGTAAGTTATGATGGAAAGACTTTAAAATATGAAATTCGAGCCGGCCGGAAATGGCTTAATTAGGTTAATTATCAATTAATCAGTTTTATCATAATTACAGAGTTAATTTCACCAAAATGAGGATTGGCTTTGATAATTGATTGTTGACTGATACTATATAGATGTAGATACATTTGATATGTTGCATATTAATGAAGTTAATAAAATTAATTGAATAAATTTGCATATTAATATGGAAATATGATAGATATCGAATTGAAAATAGCTAGGGAGGCTTGTTAAACTCACAATATAATAAAAAATATAATTAAAAACACTCCCACGGGAGTGTTTCCCGATCAACCAAATCGAGAAATATTTATCTTGTTATATTTATCTCGTAAAGATAACCATGAAATGTTTGCTAGAATAATCTGTTTAAATACGTTGTAAAAAATTAAATTTATCCGTTTTTCTTCCAGACCTTGTGACTGAAAAAATCGCCTTTTAAATTTTCAGCTCCTTACTAAATCATTTTCATAACTGAATTACACGTAAACATACACATTAATGCAATAAATAACAAGTAAATTGTCTTCATGCTGTTAAATTATGTTAAAAACGTCCTTTGTCGATAAAGTTATTAAGTCTGTCACTTTTGTGTTTACGTGAGAATGTTTGCTTGGTATAAAATGTGAGTTCCATCCCCAACCAGGGATTGTCCTTGGTTTTCCGGCTTGATGCATCAGCCCGTGAAGCGATAGATTGGGTTTAATCACTATCGATGTTAGTTTGTGTAATTTCCGGGTAGAGTTATATTGAACGAAGACACCTCGAGGTATTATTCCTCACTAATTAATCATTTTATTTAAAACATAAAATGGCTTACCTCTCATCTTTTTTATTTGCAAGTGTGGAAAAAGTCCCATTGAAGAATAATCTAGGCTTTGTAATCAAGAAAATGAGTAAAACGATTGGCTTCCTTACAAGGGCAAGTAAGATCTTGTCTTTTCATAGAAGAATCTCTATTTATAATTTGCATAATATTGCCACATTTATTTTACTGCACTACAGTTTGCTGTGGTGAATTGATATTATCAGTTTAGATAAAATACAAAAATTGCAGAGTAAAGGGTTAGAAATTGTTCTAATGTGTGATCGGTATATTCCAACTGAAACGGTTTCAGAGAGTCAACATTTTATCTGTAAAACAAAGAATTGCATTATATGTTTTAGTTTTATTTATAAGTGAGAACAATGAAGTTTGCCAAATTATTTTAGATCTAATAGATGATACCAATAGAACAACATTCAAATATAATCTAAGAAGCGATGTGCACCTACCACTTACCAATAACTAGAAGGAAGGAACAATATTCGATCTATAAATTAGATATTTTATAGTACATGTAAAAGAATTTAAAGACATGGTTGCCTTGCTTTTGTGAAAAAAAACATTTCCTATTGTATGATTGTAGATTTGGTAAGTTTTGTAATTTTGTACATTTTGTAAATTTAGTATTTTTGTAAATTTGGTGAATTTGCTAAATTTGTAAATTTGGCATTTTGTAATTTGTAAATTTGTAAATTTGATTGAACGAGTGAGCGTAGCGAACGTAGTGATTTCCATTCGACTTAAACGGCCCTAATTGTTTTTCTGCGTGCGTGCGTGTGTGTGTGTGTGTGTGTACGTTGAAAATCAGCCGAATCGCTGAACAGATTGCGCTGAAATTTTAAACAGACATCCGGTACGAGTTTATTGAGAACTGCTAACAAAATCAGCAAGATTCATTGCGATTTAAACCTACAAGAAATGATAAACTGAAAAATAGACTTCCAATGTTTAGAAATTATTTTAACGACAATGTTTTACATTTTGAAAATATATTTTTTGTTTGTTTTTCGCCTGGCCGTGTAATGCCGTGCCCATGCAAGGTCTGTCGAATGTTGGACGTCAAGGTACCCCCAAATTCCGCTCGTAGATTGAGTAAACCTTGCAATATTTTCACGTATTTCGTACTGGCTATGTTTACCATAGTAGGCTCTATTGCCACAGATGATGGACTACACTGTGTTATATGCATTTCAAAACATGTTTAATTATTTTTTAAATACAATCTAGAAATTACAAAATCTTTCCCGACCAGGGGATTGAACCTACGTCTCCCACATTTCGGCTACAAGGGCGCTTTAGCCAACTGGACTAGGGAAACGCCAAAGTCGTAGTTAGACGAGTGAGCGAGTCATGTGGTGAGTACCCGCCGACCCGGGAACATTTGCATTTAAGTTTGATAATTATATTCGTATAAATAATAGGGTATTGGTGGAAATCACTGTGCCGGAGGTTGCTGTTGTTGGCAGTCTTCAACTGAATATTCCGTGTGACTGCCGGGTCCGGGAGTTGTGTAAAAGTTTAGGCCATAGTTTAGGCCAAAATGCTCCACTGTAGCCTATGATAGGCTATAGGGAGGCCTAAGGTAAGGGGAAGAAAAGAAATGTTACCGGGTACTCAACACATGGCTCACTCACTCGTCCAACAACGACTTTGGCGTTTCCCTAGTATTTTAAAATGTACCTATTGTATTTGTTTAAAAATATATATTTTTGGTAAATAAAACGACAATAATAAACATAATATTTCACCGATAGTGTTGGCTCGAGTGTTGAGCGCGTGAATATGATTCGGAAGGTCTCGGGTTCAAATCCCGTCGGGGTCAGTCATTCTTGACTAGAGGTTTATCCCGATGTTTTCCACAGTCGTTAATTCGATTGCAAGAAATTGAATTCTCTTAGACAGTACTCGGATATCCCTTCACATTAATTGTTAGACATCTGAAGTAGGGGTGTGCATTGCACCCTGGGCCCATGTTTCTCTCGATAAATTATACAACACAAGACTTGTTGGTAAATATTTCAGATTCGCCAAAGGAAGGGAAAACCACCGAATATGTTGGCGAAGACAGACTATACAACTATAACAGTACTGGGGCAGAGCTTGATGAAATCATTGGGTGCGATTCTACTTCAAGGAAACCCGATGGAAGAGGAGAGGAGGGGAAAAACATGCAGATAAATACATGTTGTCAGGTCAACGAAATTGCCCTCTAAATTGTAAACAAATATTGTAAAATATATCAGATTATGTCCTTATGAGAGCAGCCTTTACGCAGTACAACAATTACCTTTGTTTCACGATACTGTAGAAATATATATTCTTTATTCATTATTATTTTTTCAAGAGACTAGCAAATTATTATCCTGTACCGATATTGCAGACAATTGTGTGCCAAGACCGAGAATGTATTAATAAAGCTAAACCTGATAAAATATTGATTTTGCATTCTTATTTTTTACTATAATTAATCATATATTGTTTTTATTTATAGTGGCCGTAAATGTGTTCCATAAATATGCGAGCACCGATTGTCTCAATTCTTGTTGTCAGTCTTCAGGAACACATCTTTCCAATAATTTTACAGCTTGCCGCCGCGTGACCAACATTACCTTGCCGCCCCGCACCTCCTGTGTTCTCTGACGATCACTTTCATTCCGCGCGTTTTGTCTTAACTACATTCAAGGGGAGCAGCAACGATACTTTGTAAAAGTCGATTTTTTGGATGAATGTTTTTCCAATTTCATTCATTTTCAATATTTTTTTGTATTTTATATTTGTTTGGTCATCATCATCATCATCATCATCATCATCATTTATTAGTATCTATCACATTACATTGCGTCAACCAACAATTTATCAATAAAGTTAAGTTGTTGACTAAATATACAAAGTTATTTTTAAAGCATAAAACACCATACATATTGCACCTCACCATCAGCAGACACATAAAACGGTAAAATTGGACAATTGTTGTTGACATATTAAAATCAATAACAATAATCTATATCAGGTACACACAATAATACTAAAACGTACATGCATACAATTGAAGCAATAATATAATATTCATACAAAACAAAATAGGTCTAAGACGAACCGTTGTGTCAATCCTATTTGCTTACACCATAAATCACGCAATCTCTGCGTTTGTTAAAACGAATTAAAATATGTATACAGTTAGTATTTTTGTATTTACGTCATCAGTTGTATTGTCGATGCCCAGTTACATGTTCAATAAAAATGTCTCTGCTCCACCGGATAGTGTCACTGACCATCAACTTTCTCATTAGGGTAGAGTACCTTTTTCCAATTCCAAGCATTTTCACAACCCGATCATTCCTAGTATCCCACGATCCCAGACTACCCACAACCACTGCTTCAACCACAGTTTCAAACCCCTGGCTTCTAAGCACTTCGGCATGTGGCGTATACTTCCTGATCTTGTAATCTCGAGCAGCTAGCAAGGCGTCGTCGTGGTTCTCGGCGGGTACAGTAACGTCCACTATACAAGCTTTCTTTGTTATGATGTTCGTAATAACTAGATCAGGTCTTTCCCTCAGATCGCAATTTGGAATCTTCTGATTAACTCGGATTGTGTTTGCCTGATTTCCTCGGAATAGCCTTAACTAATCTGATCAACACAGCATTATGCCTCTCTGTCCATGCAGCAGTATGATATCGACACGAGTTCAAAACATGTGGTAAAGTTTTGTGCCCATAGTCACACCGGCGACAGTTAGTAGGAGCATTTCCGTACCTCCGAGTACCATTTAGCCCCACTGTATCTAATCGCGCCTTTGTAACAAACTGCCAGTCACAGAACCGTGTAAATCGCCCAGTTGACATGAAATGGTTACTAGCCTGAGATTTACTAGAATGTCTATACACCTTTCCCTGGTCTGGCTTTCGAAGAAGTCTTTCTTTATAGTTGTGACGGAGACCATTTCTTAGTTGGTTAGCCAAATAGCCGCGAGCCTTTGGCGGTAAAGTATGCCTATCAGGTGTCCGATTTGGCATATTTATTGTAATGGCTATCTCACCTCTTGCCTCACTGTACCCCCACTGACACCCAATGCGTGTTTGTAGCCTCCTTGTAGCATTACGTGCTCTAGTCCAAATGGAACTGAAGTCATTACTTCTACCTCCCAGATCACCAACCATGCTTCCCGAAAGGAACTGGCAGCAGTCGTGGACCGTTGGTTCTCTACCAATACGTTTCCTAACTACCTCCTTTAGGGAGGACCACGCAATATCCTTACAAAGTGGATCGCTGGCCGTAAGAAGCCGAAACGGATGGGCTACCGCCAGCACATCTACAGAGTCATTAGTTGGTAACAGGCCTGCACCCCCCTCTGCCATGGGCATGTACACCACCTCTGCGCTGGCACGTCGAGGGAGTGACAGCCACCGTTTCGCGGCCGCCTTCATTTTGCGGTCAAATTTATAAAAGGCAGTCTTTCTCATCCCTCCCCCACGCATTATAAACTCAAGCCGTGGGAGGAGAAAAGTCCTTACGGCATCTAACTTCTGCCAGGGTGCTAACGGAGAAACATCAATTTTGTGTAGGTCTTCACACATTCTCTCCAGTTCAGCTACTGGCGTTTGTTGGACTCTGAATCCAGTAGGAACGCCCAGATGCTGGTACGCCTCCCCATCGTTCAATGCTTTCATTGGAGTACCTTGTATGAGAAATACAGTTGGAAGCGTATCTCGTGTTTTTCTGCAGTCAATACTGAGCGAAGCACACTTCTTTGGGTTAAATGTCAGTCCTGCCCACTTGGCTGCATCCCCAGCCACTCTCAAAAGACGTCGTAGAGCCAATTCATTTTTAGCTGCTAAAACAAAGTCATCGGCATAGGCCAGTATGGAAATCGATCGACTATGAATTTCAGCCCCACAACTATCACTTAAGTTGGTAATCGCTCTAATGATTGGCTCAATAGCTAGATTAAACAGAATTGGCTTAGCGGGCACCCTTGTTTCACTCCAGCTTTGAGCTCAATATCATTTGTATAGCCTTGACCTGTTCTAACTCTAGTAACACTTCCATGGTACATGTTAGGGTAGTGTAATTGTGTAGATTAAACTGTAGGGCCTATTAGTAGGGTACGGTATGTAAATTTGTTATTTATTAGTTAGGGGGCCTATAGGCGCTCCACGCTAAGAAAGCAGATGCGCGCGCTCTCGACGGGCCAATCAGCGATCGTTATTTTAAATTGGAGCCTGCTGAATGGCTACAATTCACCCGTTAAAAGCGCGCGCAACTCCTTTCTTAGCGTGGAGCGCCTATATTTTAAATGTTTGCTGTTCTTAAATTTATACATGTATATATTTATCTATGGCAATAAACATCTTGAATCTGAAAATATGGTTCATCGAAGACCTTTAGCGTCTTCCCGTTGTTATCGTTACTGGGCAATTGTGCATCGGCAGTAGGCCCTTGCTAGCCTAGCCTAGACCCTAGGCCTTGTGTAGGCCTATTTAATATCCCTTTAGTTCCAAATTCCATGGATTAGGTCTAGGCTACCTACCTACTAGGCCTATTCATCAAGAGAATTATTGTGTAAAACTTTAGGGGAAATGTAAACCTATACCAGTAGCCCATTTAACCAAGTGGTTGATCATAATGAACGTGGATTTAACTCACAAATTCCGATAGAAATGCATTGATGCTCGTATAGCCTAGACCTAGGCCTTTGTTTCAAATTTAATGACGCCTAGCCCTAGGCCCAAGGCCCTAGTCTAGGCAGACTGATCTTGAGACCACCGCAAGTCGACTGGAATGGAACCTATCTCAAACCGTGTCTTACTTGGCCCAGAACCTGAGCGAGACCCTTTCAATTCCTTGGGATTATCCATTGACCGCAAGCCGGAGTGAATGTAATTAAAAATGTTATGTTATGTTATGTAAGAAGGATCGCTCAGGTACCTACCTAGGCCTGCTGGACCAAGTAAGACACGGATTGATATAGGCCCTACCTAGAGAGTGGCTCAGGTCCCGACGGGTCGTGGGTTTTGTTATTTCCGCGTCAATTTTGGCGATCCCGACTCCTAAATTTTTTCATAGCCTACCTGAGTTACTCTTGGCACAAACTTTTCTTGTGGTCGGTCCATCTTTTTATTCTTTATGCCCTAGAAAGTACAAAGTACTTGTAAACATCAAACATTGTATGCCGCTCCACCACTCGTAGCTCGTAGATGTTAGATGAGACCGAGGGCGGATTGGACTCTTCGAAGGACATGGTTTTTGGCTGCAACCTGAACTACGGCAGCCGGTACCGAAGGATGGTTGTAGGTTGTCGTGGGGAGCCAGGACCTGCCTTGCCGTAGGTGTTAGGGGTGGTTTGGGGAAGCAGATGGTAGGTGAAGCTTTTTCTTTCTATAATTCTGGGAGCTGATGTTACCACAGTTCAAAAGATAGACGGGGTTGGAGTCCTTAGATTGGGGAAGAACTGCTATGCATATGCAGAGGGAAACATCCTGTTGCCACACTACAACGCAGATGCGGATCAGGGAGACTGGTCGCGTGTCTTCATGTTCCCAGCATTAACAGCTATGCATTGGGATAAGGACCTAGAGATTGTTATGGAGCCAAGAGTAGATCAGAGGGACCCTGTGTGGGCGGCAGTTGACAAACTTCTTAACACTACAGTGGGGTTGCAGCCAAAGGATGGTGGTATATCATTGAGTCACCTAAAGTCCCTGGTAAAAGAACTGGATGAGGATGCCAAGGCGGGAAGCTACTTTCATGTATCTAGGCCTAGGCCTACATTAGTGCACCATGGGTTGATCTCATGCATTGGGTTTGGGATGGTCATGCTGGGCCTATGGGTAGCCTATGTTGTAGCAAGGGGATTCTAGGACCGTACAACAGCAACGCCCTGTGCCTCTATCAAGACTAGGCCTAGGTCAAGTGGGGGGGATGGGTCCAACTTCTCAGGGCAATGCTGAAGAGCCTAATAACATGCAGGAAGCCTCTGAGCAGGTCACAGGCCAGAGGGGGGTGAGATCTGGTCCACAGTTTTGAGGAAATGAGCCTGTGCCAGCGTGGTCAAGGGCGTGGCATTAGGAACTAGCCTAGCCGGCACTTCTTTACCTGGGGGGGTCCAACTTTTCAACAACGATTTTTTGCTGTTAAATTAAAAAAAAACTTCAAAACCTTTAACGTCGCTATTTTAAACGAAAGTCCTTTGTCGTTTAAAGTACTTCATATTTAAAATAGCAACGTTAAAGGTTTGGTAGGTAGAGTATTTTTTTGAAAACGTTGCAAAAAATCGTTGTTGAAAAGTTGGACCCCCCCAGGTAAAGAAGTGCCGCCTAGCCTAGGCTAACGCAGATCCAGGTTCTCTAGCCGAGGCCCTACCTACCTAGGCCTAGACCTAGACCTAGATTATGCTTAAAGTTACATCTTTTTATTGTTGTTTATGTTACCCACCTGTGCTGAACTTGACTTTTAGGTCTAGGCCTTGATGTAAATGACTGTATTTTGTATTTTTATATGTATAATTTGTGAATAGTCCATAATAAGGTGTAGGTTTATGTATTTTCTCATCATGATGCCCACTTTTGTGTCAGCAATTTTTTAGCACTTCATTTGCCATGCTGTAAGGAGCTACCAACTGTATAAAAAGTAAAAGTACTAAATTCACTGCCATCTTGTTGCTGTTTACAAGGCGGTGTGTTGGGTTGGTAATACTGGAAATCATTTGTATTTTCAATTTTGACAGATGATTATGACAGGAACTAAATTTGTTTTTGGCATCCAGAGAAGGAAAATATATTCATTGTAAGTAGTAAAGGGTTTTAGTGGGAGAATAAATGAATAGTCTAGGTTTGAGACCATGTTGTGTAATATTGATATGATTATGCTGGATGTGATTTGTAATGTGGATAGGTTATTTTTGCTGGTTACAATAATATGTCAAAATTAATGCAAGTAGCCTTACAAAAAATTTTAGTAGTCAAAAACCCAGTCTCTTGACTATGTTTTTTTGACTATGTTTTGACTTTCTGTTTGACACACATCCGACACATTGTTTGGTCTTACAAATACACAGTTTCCAAAGCATATCCGGATATGTTCCAACTACCTTTTGACTACCAAATGGCGACTTCTTAAACATCGCGAATTGATAGTCATTACATAGTTCAAACATAGTTGGATGTGTTCCAATACTATTGGTGATCTTTTGACACCGGCTTGGCCAATCAAATTATATTAAAAGCATAGTCAAATGCTAGTCATTACATAGTTTAAATTTTGTTCCGACTCCTTTTGACAACCTTTGCCCATGTTGAAAAAAACTACGGTGCTCGGCTTGGGAATAAAACGTAGGTAGCTAGCTTTTAGGCCTAAATTGAAACATTATATTACATTTACAACATACTTTATTAGAGCGGTGACAATTGAAAACAGGTATGAGTTACTTTATTAGAACGTGACAATTAAACAACCTGTATTATTAAGTAAACAATTTGGGACTATTGCTCATTGCGTTACATACCGCCAGTTTGAATTCCCAAATTCGTAAAAAAGTCCCCAAACAGACTTTTAAGGGCAAACGAGGTGGCGCGGGCAAAACCCGGGGGTCTGGGGGCGAGCCCCCCAGCAAAGTGGGGGGGGGTTTCCCGGGGGCTTTCCCCCCCGGATTTTTTTTAAATCTTGGTGCAATTCGTGCGTTTTAGTGAGTTTTGGGGGCACTTTAATCACTCTTTTTTTCTCGGCATGTTCAAGGAGGGGTTTGGGCGGGCGGCGGGA
>JAMZAV010003773.1:0-61608 GCA_024449915.1 Sweltsa coloradensis
TCATATGTTACTGGATGTTAGTGCAACTATTTTCGTTGTTCAAATACCGTAATAGGAATTTATTTAGTATCTATGTCTGCCACGTGTCGTGTCCCTCGCCTTGTCGTGGATAATCGCACGCTCTCGTCTCTCTGAACCTTGTTCACAGAAATAACTCGTGACAATATAGGCCTAATCATGGACAGTGGGGAACTTGTTTGTAGTGACAGTATTTAGTCTGGTTCCAGATTGCCTGTGCCTGGCGCGAGGCTAGGGTGAACATTACATTCATGCAATGAGTCATCCCCAGCTGCAGTGGTGCAGTAACCAGTTCAGTTCGATGATGAGACTTTTGCTAGGTAAGCTGAGACCACTTGCCTTTTGCCTTTTATTTTCATTACCGGTATTTAAACAATTTGACATTTATCATTTTGTTCCAATTCCAATCTATTGTTCAAATATTTTAGTTTCATATTTGTCTTGCTAGTTCCATGATTGCAATGGTTAGTGTAGTTAGGTTTTACTTTTACCACGTAGTGTACTCTATTATCTGTGGTTTTACCACCCCCTCACCATATCATATTTTAAATTGTAGGCCCTACACATTGAATGAGTTTCTTGCTTGTATAGGGTGACCATAATTCTTAAAGTAAAAACCAGGACACGTGTAGGCCCTACTTTCGTTGGTAGGCCTACTTGTTCATTAACGGGACCCCCCTCAAATTTATTGTTAGTTGGTCCCCCCCACCGGCGGTTTTTTACTTAGTTCTGTTTATAATAAATAATTGTAACTTGCAAGGAGTTGAATATGACTGACGGTGAACTTGACTCACACGTTCAACATGACTCAGGCGAGTACAGTCCATTGGAACGCGTAGGCCTACATGAGAGCAGTTGTCGCCGTGCAGCTGGCATTGACGTTCACGGACACCAAATGAACCTTCAAAACCTTCAACATCGCTATTTTAAACGAAAGTACTTTTCCATTGACAGTACTTAATATTTAAAATAGGTAGCGACGTTAGGCCTAAAGGTTTTGTAGGTGGAGTATGTTGGCGTAGGCCATGTCACTCCTGGCTGTAGCCGGAAAGGTGTATTCAAGGCTTTGTTCGAAATAATTGTGTTTTCCTGACCTCCTGAACTCAGATTGTATTTGTATTGTATTGTATCTCTTACTCCTACTATTGACCAGTCATATTATAGTCAGTGGTAGGTTTTTTTCATTCTTCCTTCCTTCTTAACATCCATCCTTTCATTTATCATATTTCCCTATTTCTTGTTTACTTCCCATCTCTCTTCTTGCCTTATTTCCATTTTTCCTTTGATTTGCATCTTCCGTCCATGTGAACCTTATCACACACTCATTGGCGAGCCCTTTCCTCTTACTTATTTACAGTGTTGAATCCACCTTTGATCCCTGGGGGGCTTGGCTCCCTTGGAATCATAGCAAATGACAGAAACTGTCATTCACCCCCCCGGGAATAATTGACTACATGCACTGGATATTCTTTCATTTTTCAAATAATGCCACTTTGCCGTTTTTGAAAGGGCACGAACACAATATCGCTTTGAAGGTTGTTAAGGTTTATGTTAGTAATTGTAATCAAATAGGCAGACCCTACAAAAAAAACGTGTGGCAACTCACGAGGTCAAGAACTAGATTTGTAAATATATGGTCTTTCGAAGGGTTCCAATTTCTGTTTATTAAATTCCCAAATATGTCTTCATTTGTATGTTGGCTCACAGTCGCGCCTTGAGAGGATATGCGCTTGCAGGACTGATACAGATGTAGTATGTTGGTTAAATGGTCATTGGTCAGTGTGTACTTTTCGATGCAAAAACACTTATCAGGTAACCAATGCGCAGGCATCCTGTAAAAGGAGGGATCAAACGCAGATTTTCTTGATTATTATAGGCTAAAAACTGATAGTACTTGCTTCCTATTAGTCAAATTTCACAAAATCGTGCCGTGATTGGTAAAAAAAAAAAAATAAAAATTTCACCCTGTTTGGAAAATATTGTATTTGTTTTCGTTTCAAATATATGACCGTTTTTATGAATCTAGCGGTTTGAAGGTTAAATCTAGCGGATATTTAGGAACTTTTAGCGTCCCACAACACACAAAAACTACATTATTTTGGTATTGCGTTCAGACCACAACTTTTTTCTAAAACGCACCAAACGCACTCTAAAATCCTGATTTTCAAAATTTTCGCCTGCGGCGCTATTGTTGGGGGGCAAAGCCCCCCAAACCCCCCGTGCTTGGTCCCTATGTAATACCCCCGGGATCTTAAATAGCCCCCCCGGGATGAAAAGTCTGAATTCAACACTGCTTATTTAGACCGGGTGAGCCTTAGGCAGTAGTTTTAAAGACTTTTTTAAACCTTTGATATCCTTTTGAAGTAGATGTAGTAGTTATGATTGTCCAATGAAATGTTTTTACTAAATTTTTACATTTTTTGAAGGGGGTCCCGTTAATGAACAAGTACCCTTTCGTTTTGTATGGACTCGCGTGGGCTAGCCGGGGTCTGGGGCAAAGCTCCAGCCTTTTTAGGGCAATTTTCCCCCTAGATAGATAGCCTGTAGTGAGATCTGAGACAGGTCTGGCCCTTGCGTTGAGAATGCGGCGCAAGTAGAACAGTCAAGTTCCAGGAAATGATAAGTATAGGAGCAATGACTGACGCCGACGAGACACTCGACCCTTGATTGTTTCAACTTGCTCTTTGCTCGCCGGCAGTCCCCCCCCCCCTTTCCCAACAAGCCGAGACAAGTTCACTGCAGCAACAAAGTGGTAGCCCAGAGAGAGTTGTATTTTCTAGTATTACCTAGTATTCATATTTAATATTATTTTGTATTAACTAGTAGGCCTATTGGCTTTATTTTGAAAAATAATTAATATAAATTTAAATGGAAAATACGAATAAATTGGATGAACTCTTGATTTTGCCGTCCCGAGAACTATTTTCGGGACACCGGGATAGGCCACAAAAAACGGGACAATCCCGGAAAACCGGGACGTCTGGTCACCCTATGCTTGTAGACCTACTGTAGAATAGTACATTGTATGACGGTTTAATTAGGCCTAGCGACTCAAAATTGTTTTCACTTTGGGATTGTAGGCCTAGGTCCTATTTAGGCCTACATTTAATTTACATAATCACAAACATTGTTGTAGGCTACATGACAGCTATACTATACTATAGACAATACCTTGAGGATTGAGCTTGTTTTACAGTTTTCCGGGGTACTTCTTACTGCCTCCCCCCTGTACTTACGATGTAATGTTTGTGTTTCTAATCAGATGGAGCCTGCCCAGCTGGTGGATTGCTAGTGGCTTCAGGACCCTGTGTGATGAGTTGCGCCCCCACTTGACCGCGAGCCCAGGATGATCCTCGAGACTACCTGACGGCGACGCAAGACAAGATGGCAGCGGCAACTTGTTTCGGTGAGTGAATCCCATAATCAAAGGTTGCTTGTGCGGTTGATGGCAACATGGCATGTGGGTGTCGACTCCCACGTGGGACATTAGTAGGCCTTGTTTTAAATATACCAATGTTACAATGATGTAAATTAACAAGTCCGGATAACATTCTAATAGGGTTGCTGTTCGATATGAATTTGCATATCGATAATCGCGCATGTGCTATCGATTATTGATCGATTGATATCAATATCTTATAGGCCCCTACGTCAATTGATAATAAAATAAAAATTAGGCCTATACTTTCTCGCATACCGACGCGGACGGTGCATCCTTTTGTTCCTTCTATTTGCTCAAACTTTTTTTTTTCACGCTAGCGGCGTCTTTCACGAGTGCCCCCCCCACGCGTGGCCGGCTTGTGTGTTCTTTGTGAAGGTCGTGAACTCGTGCTTCTCGGAAATCTTAGTTCTGTGAAGTTTCATTTCATTTTTTGTTGTTATTGTCGTTCATTTAATCATTCATTTACAAGATATCAGTAGGCCAATTAGTTATACAATTCTCCGATATTTATTACGTGATGAGATGAATAATATCGACATTTCTTTGGAACACACGTAATTGGTCTGAGAGAACTGATACGATAATTTTATCGTAGCACTACGGAATTAGGTAAAGCGCTACCGAGTTGGTGCGGAATAGGGAGGGATGCATCTCGACAAAATACTTGTTGACCTTTAGCGATGTACTACAATATCGACTGTAACGCGGAGAGGTTGAGCAATCAGTGCCTGCAGGTTGAAACCGGGGGCGATGCAGCCGCCTGGCAACACACGCACGCCAAGTTGCCTACACTGCAGCAGGGCAGGGGCGATGCGTTGCTCTTCGGACTTCGCGTCTTACTCGTGTTGTAGATCTCGCAGTGGAAAAATTTTTCACAGAATAAAGCGATTCGGCCTAAAGTCTTGACTGAAAATATTTCATTAAGTTCTCCAGAGCGAGCGGCTAATTACAAAATTTCGGAGGGGCAAGCTATTCGATAATCAATTCGGTTGGACTGAATCGATTATCGATCGTTTCGGGAAATAATCGTATCGATTTGGGATGGATGAACCTTGATTTCTGAGTTTCGAACCGAACTCGCACTTGTGACGGCCTACCAAAAAAGTTCCGAAAATCGAACTCGAACCGAACTCTTACAAATTTGTTTGAATAGTGAAAACAAGTGGCCCTTTCACAAAAAAATTGGTGGGAATGGAGAACTCTTACTACTAGGCCTACTCTTTAAAGATTGAATTGTAAATTAAAATGCCATATTAACATAATCCATTTGGGTGTTGGAATTGATTTTAACGTGTGTAATAAATAATAATATATGCTACCTATATATAGGTAAGGCCTACTCTAAATATATGGAAGTCATTTCAAGTCAAAGTTCGTGTCAAGTTTGAAATTTTAATAAACCACAAACTCGAACTTTAAGTTAAATTTCGAACTCGAACCGAACTTCTAAAAAAGTTTTGAACTTTGAACCGAAAATGAATGTTCGTCTATCCCTATTATCGATCGATGTATCGTATTATCTTTCGGCAACCCTACATTTTAAGCAACTAGCATAGCTACCGAAGTTTATAGGCCTACGAGTGTTTCATACAAACAAATTTTTAATGTTTTGTGTGATTGTAGCCTACGAATCACCAACAAAATTGTACGATTTTTTAAGTTTTTGTATTTGACTCTGAAATTTGCAAAACTTGCATTGCACTGCACTCTTGGGGCAATGCGTGAACCTCCAAAAATGGTGATCCTTGTCTGGTTGTAAGTAACAGATTGTGTGACTGTTTTTCATCTCAAATTCCGCTCAATTACCGCCGTCGGTTGGTCTTTCACTCGTCAGCGTGCAATAGCGGCAATAGGTGATTCGTCATTAATAAGCGCTCAAATTTTGTCTGTCGAGCTCGAGTGTTGACGTCACCAACACTGACGAGAGCCTAACATTACGCGGAGTACGGGAAAGCCCTCGATGGGCATGCACCACTCTTCATTGTAATCAGACGGTAAATGACTGGCGGAGATATTTATGCATTCCGGCAATATCACTTCCTGCGTTTTCAACAGCTGGACATTGGCTCCCGAGACCGTCGACATGTTCACGTTCATGAGAACGTGTTTGTTGAAAAGGGACTACCTGTCAAAATAAAGTAAATAGGCCCTAACGGAGTAATTTTACAAAATCTTATTTTTTTTAACTCACTGTTTTCAGTTTTAAAGTTGAAAACTTGGAGACATGTTCTTTTATTTTCGGTGTAACAGCGTTTCTGTGCCATTACCCCGACCCAGACGACTGGTGTTACATAACACATCACAAGTCACATAACAAGATAATTTTTTAAAGGGTCATTTACGTGTACATCTAGTAGGGTATTGTGCTATAGGCCTAGATGGAACTCTACTAGTTTGACGGAAATGCTATTTTTTATCAATTTTTTTTTTTTTTTTTTTCCAAAACATCAATATTTTATAGTAAACACAAAATAAATGCGCGGAAACAAATTTCAACGAATATTTACAATTAAAAAACTAATTTTTCTCTAGGCCTACGTAACAACTCACAACAGACCAGGGCCACGCCCCGCCCACACTGTGTGAAGTTGACTCCGGTTACCATAGAAGGCAACACGAATACCAACTCAAAAACACCAATACAGCTAATTTCACAAAACACAAATATCGTAGGCTTTCCAACAATCTATAAAAAAAAAAAAACGTGGGTATTATAGCGGCTAATACTCCACCTACAAAACCTTTAACGTTGCTGTTTTAAATCTAAAGTACCTTCTAAACCTTTAACGTCGCTATTTTAGGCGAAAGTACTTTTGTGTTGAAAGTCCTTTACTACAGGTTTACCAAACCAAAATATAATGTAAAAGGTTGGTAGAGAACTTTAACAAAAATGGTTGGTAACACTAGGCCTACAACATGGCTGACCGACAAGTGCAACCCTTGAAAATTGTGTAACAAATCAACTCGCACCCGTCTTTTAGTACTCGCTCCTAGCGGGAAGGTACTTTCGGCGGGAAGGCAAGGGGGGTTTGGGGGGCGGAGCCCCCCAACAATAGCGCCGCAGTCGAAAAATTTTGAGGTCAGGTTTTATTAAAGAGCGTTTGGTGCGTTTTAGGATAACAAAGCGGGCTTAATTCAGTACTGAAAAACTTCAGTATTTATACCGTGAAAACTCGTAAACCACTTGCAGATAAGATAAGATAAGAACACTGATGGGTCATTCCATGTCAAATCAACCAAAAATAAATAAAAAAATTTGGTGACCATCTCCGATTTGAATAATTTTTGGCACATGTACTTGTGACAATGATATCATCATACCCAATTTTTTTTTTTTTTTTCGGTCAAGTAGTTTCAGAGATACAGGGCTACAATTTTTTAAGTCCGCAGTCTTCCGAGCGCGGGAAAATTCCACGGTTTCCTAAATAAATGTTGACTCCATAAAGCTATAATGTTGAGTGATAGCTTGAATGAAAGGTAATTTAATATCTATCCAACTACAGTAAACAATTGAGTTATTTTACATCAAACAAAATTTATTGTAAATAATACATGTCTGAGGTCAAAGGTCAATATCATAAAGCTCCATCTTGGATTTAGTTCAAATTTGGTATAAGTGTTTGCTTAAACATACTTTCAAGTGCCCATAAAAATTCAGGTTGGGCCACTTATAAAAACAAAAGATACATGCAATTTAATATGACTATTTTTGTAGTTCGTATGTCTATTTTACACATTAGAAGTTTTGTACTCAAGTTACATGATAAAACGTATAAACATGTTTTGTGATCTTTATTTTTGTTATTTTACAATATTATTTGCATTATGCATAATATTCTTCTTCAATACTACTGGGTATGTTTTCCTTAGGCTAGCTTACCAATTACTTCAGAACCTTGCATTAAGCATTCTCGTAGCTGCTTCACTTTCATTATCGGGTATCTTGTAGGTACGTCCAGTTGATCCTCCCAGTTCCACACTTGGCAAAGTGAGGACTTCACTTACGGCAAGGTTAATTCATCATCTTTAGATGGGAATGTAAACGATGGAGAAGGTCCATGTGGATGAAGAAACCGTACTTTTACTTCATTTGTACAGAGATTTTTGTTTAAAATGAAACCAAGCCACCATTGCTGACCATAATGAACTGAAACAAAATCTTTATGTCTTCAATGCAAATGGTGGTCTTCGATGATATTGCTCGACAGTACTGTCAGCCGATGTTGAAAACTTCCTAACGCGTAATGTGTTCTCAGAGATTGGCACAATGCATGTAGGCTGCGTGTTCCAGGAATAGCTTGGAGGAACTGAAACCTTGCATTCAGAGCTTCTCTGTTAGTTTCGATTTCTTCATTTGGAACAAATACAAAATGCTACTTGTTAAACTTTCTTTTGCCCAATCAAACAGATCTTGGGGTGTCAAAATCTGATTATTATCAGGCCTTTGCAAACTTGCTCTGGCTGCCAGCGTTTGACTGCTCCACCCACTCCGTCGCATGGAACCTTTGCCATGAGATGTGGCAAAAAATGCCACTCTGCTGATATCTTGAAGTCCATTTCATGGAGGCAAATGTTTTGGAAATTCTTTTTATTCTTATACTGGGAGGCAGCCCCATCAGAAAAGTAAAAAATTTTACTTAAATTTCCAATTTTCTCGCAAAGTAGAGGTATGAGGCGTTTTTGGAATGTGTGCACAGCGACAGTGTCATGTATGAGAGAATCCGAAATGAAACACAACACTGAGATGTTTAAGAGTGGGTTCAGCTTGGATGGAAGAAGACGTTGGTCTGTCCGTGATGGGTTTCGTCTAGGTAATAACAAACGAAAGGGTGCAGCGTAGCCTGACTATTATTCAGTGAAATCCCTGGGCAGCATTTGGATTACGAAGGAATAATTTTCAGCAAAGTCTCCAGAAACTATCACTTCTCCAGGCAGTAATGTTGCTTTTTTGTCTTTCAAAAAGCAGCTTGCTGCTTTGCAATAAATCATGGTTTCGAAGAGCTTCAACTTTTTCGACAAAACTGTCGATAAAGTCCTCTACGGGCTTTTGAATTGTTTCCAAAGCACATCGGTCCGTTGTCAGCCATTGTTTGTATGTGACTTCATCAATTAAGTGTTCTTCAAAGAGTTTTCTAGGTCATGTTTAATTTTTTCTGTGCCTGGACAAAACGAGCAATTGCCAAGATGACAATTAGTTGTAGATGGATTACAAATCATTTGAGCTAAGACGTGATGATATGTTTGAAAGTTTGTTCCTGATTCCGGCATGGGCATAAATGCCAATTTACCTCCCAACATCATCAACTTGACATTTTGATGTAACGGTACATACACAAACGGCGTGTGTACCGATGCTCCTGGTAGGATGCAATGTTTGGGCCTGAGCTCGGCAAATTTAGAGAATCCTATCTTCGACTCTGGATACTTAGTTTTATAATGCCAAGTATATTTCTTTTAAATTAGCTAAAATTAGTCTTTTTTGGTAGTGTTTCTTTTTTCCCGTTTATTCTTACCGATACATAGTCTTTCATTCCCGGCATTAGTCTGCTCACATCATCGTCTTGATAAAAATCTTGAATGGCCTTGGCAACTTCAACTGACAAAGTTTTTCCGGGTTTTGGATTTGGAGAAACAAGGATGCCCTTCTCTTCTACTAGTTTCTTTGTTTTCCTCACCATATAGTTAGATGCTCCAAATTCTTCTTGCACTCTTCGTACACTCCAGGTTTTAGGAAGTACAGAAAGAACAGTTATCTTTTCACTCTTGGTTGTGGCAGAATTAAACTTTTCTTTCAGTTGTAAAAGCATCGTGTTGTTATCTTCTGTGCACTGTTCCTCTTCTGATGATGATGACAAAGTATTCCCGAGCCGGCAGGTGAAATCATCTTTAGCTTTTTCTTAACTTGCGACTTTATTTTGTTGAATTTTCTCTTGGATACACTGTACTTTTTAATTTAGTTGTATCAATTGGAGACTCACCAAGCAAATGAAGAGACTTGTTAATGATTTCTGATTCAAACTCTTTTACTACAAAGTCATCATCTGTGATGTTACCGTGGTCACTTTTCTCAGGAACACAATACATTCTTTATGGTTCTGGTATTCACTCAATCTTTTAATAGAGCTTTTCTACATGAAACACACATTTTTTTCCCGGGTATAAGTTTAAAATATCTTTGAACTTTTCTACATCAGCAGAAGCTATTTCGCTGAGACTTGTTCGTCTGGATTCTTGTGGATGCACTAAAAGTGGGTCACAACATGATTTTTGATTGAGAGAAAAATGTTTTAAAAATTTTGACTCGTGAAGCATACAAACACTTAATATATCGTCACAATTAGTGCGTTGATTAAGCAACAATAAACTCTCCTTTTCAAGGGCAGATGCACATTTAAAAGGAGTCTCGACATCACAAGCTTCTGATTATGAACTCCAATAGAACACATGATTGAAAATGTTGTGAAACATGAACACTAAAACACTTCTCTTAGATGTCAAGGCTTGTACCATATCCACACTGCTTACATTGTTAATAAGACTGCTTAAATCAATTTGGTACATAAACTTCAATCAAAACATTGAACCCATAGCACAGAACTTCCTTCTCTTGCACATTCAACTTTCAACTGAAGTGCATTATAAGAGTGGCATTGTAGAGTTTGAATTGGAAATCCCAGACTTCTTAGAATATCACACACGGAAATCCCACTATTTTGGGTTTCTAGTAGCCAGATTTAAACTTAGGAGGGCATCAGATGCCATTGATATATCTAGACAATTTTTAAAATTCATACTATTAAAAATCCTACACTACCTACCCACCCCTATAATTATGCCAACACCTAATTAATGAAAATGTGCATAAACAATTAGTACTACCTACTTTAAATAAGCTTGTGCATGTCATGGTTAAATCAACTATAACATAAAAATGTGTTAGTGGCCCAACCTGAATTTTGTGGGCACTTGAAAGTATGTTTAAGCAACACTTATTCCAAATCTGAACTAAATCCAAGATGGAGCTTTTATGATATTGACCTTTGACCTCAGACATGCATTATTCACAATAAATTTTGTTTGATGTAAAATTACTCAATTATTTTATTGTAGTTGGATAGATATTTAAATTACCTTTCATTCAAGCTATCACTCAACATATAGCTTCATGGAGTCAACATTTATTTAAGAAACCGTGGAATTTTCCCGCGCTCGGAAGACTGCGGACTTAAAAATTGGTAGCCCTGTATCTCTGAAACTACTCGACCGAAAAAAATAAAAAAAATAGGGTATGATGATATCATTGCCACAAGTACATGTGCCAAAAATTATTCAAATCGGAGATAGTGACCGAAAATGAGTTGTTGATTTGACATGGAACGACCCTGATGGTACAAATCATATGCGCCGCATCAACAAAATGCCCAATGACTTATGTTCGCGATCGCGTCTTACAATAATGTGTCTGGCTGTTTACTAGGGATGACGAAACCCGACTTTTTTACGACCCGGGTACCCGTCCACATTACCCGCGGGTTACCCGGGTAGTAAAACAAAACAATCGTGTGGGGTGTCTAATGAACTGTGAAGAAACGCGCTCATCAATTATCGTAATATCTCAGACGTAATGCTGTTCTATAAACAATGACGTGCCGATGAAGTAGTATTTCATAATCACGAAAGAGGAACAGCAGCGGGCCGTTAAGATAACACTCACTGTTCGGTTGCATCTGCTTTATTACTTGTCACAGTCAAGTCAAGGTCACGACTCACGATGCGTTGGCTCGGGGCGCGGGAAGGGAGCCCGAACGAGAGTAAACAAGATAAGGAAAGATTTATCACCATGGGTGATAGCTTTTAAGTTTTGACTTCTAGCAGATTGAAAACATAAGTGATGTTGTGGTAATTATTTACGCGGTATAATCTCTGGAAGATCGCACAAGTGGTTAGGCAGGAGGGGGTGGGGAGGCATACTCAGCACACTGCCACAAGTCGGCGGCATGAATCGGCGCTCGATTCAAATTCTCGCAAAACGATATTTTGAAGCACGTCCATAAAAGTTACTCGCAAGAGCCAAATTGTCACTCGCAAAATGCGAGCGTGCGAGTGGGATTTTCAAGGGTTGGACAAGTGACTAGTGAAATGTGCGAGTGTTTCAAGCAAACTAAAAGTGATCAAATAAATCCAAAAGGTACTTTCCGCGCCAAATAAATACATTATTATATTCATTTACAAAAACGATAATAAATTTAATGTAACAAAACAACATAACATAGCGTACCATGAAGTGACAGTGACATGTGCGAGTGTTGTGTAGGGCTCAGGGTAGGGATTGCGTGTGTTATTCAATCAAACTAAAAGTGATTAAATAAGTCCAGAAACTACTTTCCGCGCCCAAAAAACCAAGTAAACACATAATAATAATAATCAATTAGAAAAAGGAAATCATAAATTTAATGTAAAATAATTTTCCCGTCAAATTAAGATTATACCGGCCTAGATTATGTAGTGAAAAATATTTTTATGGGGTAATAGCTCTGTTAAATATGCTGGTCTCTAGTTGGTCATTGTTTGCTCGTCGATGGTGTCTGCGCCTACAGAGTTGACTTGGTCGGCTTTAAATTTTATCTCACCACTGCAAATCCGTTTTGTGACTTCAGTGGGTACTCTAAAATCTAAATAGTAAATTCTAATTAATTAATAAATATATTTTATTTAAATGGTAGGTTTGATAGTTTCTCTGTAATGCACACTAAAATATATTTCTGTTTCATGCAGACAGCAACCTATGACGGACCAGTCAACACCCGACCTTGTGAAGTGCGCCTCTGACCCAGGTCAAGACCGACTCCCTGAAGCGTTCCTGTGCTACGATCTTCTCTGCTAACAGTCCTGGATAACATACTCCTGGTGGTAAGTTAGTGCAACTACAAACTTTAGCTCGCCATCTTTAAATATATACTTGTATATCATTGCTTCCTATATTGCTTATTTTATTTAAATGTTTGGTTTGATAGTTTCTCTGTAATGCACACTAAAATATATTTCTGTTTCATGCAGACAGCAGCCTATGGCGGACCAGTCAACACTCGACCTTGTGAAGTGCGCCTCTGACCCAGGTCAAGACCGGCTCCCTGAAGCGTTCCTGTGCTACGATCTTCTCTGCTAACAGTCCTGGATAACATACTCCTGGTGGTAAGTTAGTGCAACTACAAACTTTAGCTCGCCATCTTTAAATATATACTTGTATATCATTGCTTCCTATATTTGCTTATTTTATTAAAATGTTTGGTTTAAGAGTTCGTGTAATGCACACTAAAATATATTTCTGTTTCATGCAGACAGCAGCCTATGGCGGACCAGTCAACACCCGACCTTGTGAAGTGCGCCTCTGACCCAGGTCAAGACCGTCTCCCTGAAGCGTTTCTGTGCTACGATCTTCTCTGCTAACAGTCCTGGATAACATACTACTGGTGGTAAGTTAGTGCAACTATAAACTTTAGCTCGCCATCTTTAAATCTTGTATATCATTGTTTCCTCTATTGTTTATTTTATTTATTTGAAACCATTAAAAATATAGAACATATTAAATTTTAATCAAACTTTTAACAAAATTGACACATTATTAATTACAAAACTAGAAGCTGGAGGCTATGTGCAGTTTGTATCCTTGCTCGTTGGTCTCTGCTTCCAATGCAGAAGGTCCGGGGTTCAGTTCAGTTTCAGTTCAGCAGAAGACTTAAGTTCTGGTGTGGACTTGAGTCCACCAATTCTGGATGGGAACTGTAACGGTGACTTGTTCGCTCCTCGGAGGCTAACGTGAACGAACGTGTTATGTTCTAGATGGCAGCAATCTGGTGAGTGAACCCCGACCAGCCGAGTGCGATCCTGAACAAAAACAACAACAACAACCTGCTCCATTAACACGGGAGTCCCGGACTACACAACACTAGTATTAGTACTGGTAAGTTAGGCCTACATTAAATAGGCTATATTCTTAGCTCGCCATCTTTATTAAATGGAAATACGTTTCACTCATTGCTGTATTGCTTAATTATTATTTTTGTTTCAAACTTTAAAATAAAATGGTTAAGTATAAAAATAAGAATTTTAAAGTATTTGACCACCTGTAAAACTAAACTTTTGCCAGTGTTTTAATAACCTCAGTACCGGTACTTATGATGAGAGATAGGTTAGGCTGAAAGAGGGTAACTAATGATTGAATAACTAGGCTATGTGTTTTTTCCATTACAGCGGAATTACCTGTACCGGTTGGAGTCGCACAGTGTCTGCGTCTAGCAAAGTGCTCCCGATTGTTGTCAACGCCATCCAAACCTGCTCAAGTCTACTCGGTAAGTTTCCGAGAGTATTTTAATACTTGCGCACAGTACAGTCGAGCACACTTTTAATCTTCGACTAGCTTTCAACTAGAAGGTTGGATGCATTGATAGATTTGAAACTTTTCACGTAACGGTAGACGCTGCTCGATTTGGCCCTCCCGGTCAAGTTTTGTTAATTGTCAACTCTCAACTAATAAGAGTCGGGGCTGGATTTGTAATCGTTTGTTAAACAATTAATTAGCTGAATTGCTCGTTGAACATCATATTACCAACCTGAAATTGCAATTGTGGAAAGACAAATGCAATATTGTGTTGGCTATATCATGATTCATGATTAATGACCTGTTTAGTTAATCAATTTAGCAAATGATTGGAATACCAGCCCTAAGCCTAGTTTACGACTAGCATCAACATGACCTTGAGCATCCCCATATGCTTGTGGCTGGTTCTGACCAGCACAGGCCTGTCCACCCTTGTCCCCCCGCGTCATCCCTTACGTCCCCCTTCGTCTCGATTAGCCAAGTTGCATAAATATGAGACGTTAAGCAATATCCAATAATAATAATCAATTTGGAAATTGGGAACATAAAAGTAAACGGTCATGTTAAAACACGCCTCTTCAAAATGAAACTGGTTGCAGCACTTGATGATTGTTGATTTTGTGATCTAAAAAAAAAAAAAAATTATCGTCTTACTCTTATCATATTCAGTTAAAAAACTGATTTACAAAGAAGTACATTACGCAGTAGCCGCAGTTCTTTCTCTCTCTCTCTCTCCCTCCCTCTCTCTCTCTCTCTTCTCTCTCTCTCTCTCTCTCTCTCTCTCTCTAGTTGGACCTTTTGTCGCATGCCTTGAACTATGTTATGGGCACATGGCTTCCCAAATAAATAGGTGATTTTAAAGTAACTTTATGTACTCCTGAATGTTATCAGGATCAACAACAAATCTTATTCTTGTGTTTTATTTTCAGGCCCGATTGTGTTTGTAGCAGTGACGCTGTCCAGCGAACCCCTCTTCTCGGCCCACCGCGAGTTTCCATCTGCTTGGTGAGTTTCATTAGGCCTACATAACTTTATTGTAAAATGTAGATTCATATATTGATGGCTGGCTGTGTTATTATTTTACTAGCTGAAATTAATGTGAAAAACCTAGTATTACTTTTTGTCCTAATCAGATTTATAACTGTAATACGTAGTAGCCTATGATGGATAAACTCAAATTAATTAAATTTTGCTTATAAAAACCTCTGATCCCGAAGCTACATGGACATACTTAGCTTGACTACCTTCCAAACGAAACATTCGACTTTCAAATCAGTTTTGTGCACACCTTACTATTGTCAGGATTTAGCTTGACCGCTACAAATCTTAATCTTGTTTTGTCTTTTTATCTTCAGGCCCGGCTGTTCTTGCTGTCGTTGACCACCGCTCGCTCGCGTCTTCTCTGCCCACCTGAGACGGTGAACTCGAGATCAGCAGCTGCTCCTGTAAGTGTCAATTCATTTTACACATGGGGCGGTTACGTTGATTCGTCATTACGTTGAGTCAATTGAATCGAAATTGATTTCGATGTAGTCCCATCCTAGAGGTAGGCTGGACTTGAAGTCTGTTTTGTGATTGAGTCATTAATTATCGTGATGATTCTTCACTAACATACTTGTGAAAACACAAGCGCAAACTGTTTATTGTTGGACAGCTGTAGCGGCTTTAAAGCTGACCAGCATTACGTCTTTGTAATGATTTCCATAAGTTATCACTGAAATATTTCTAGAGTCCAGCCTATTTTAGGTTAAAATAATATGTAGTATTTTAGTTACTGTATTTTCCCATGTTATTGTGACATAGGCCCTTCTACAGTATCTACTTCGGAGAATCCTTGCAATTATTGCCGATTGTCTTATCTACACTTGCGCGTGGGGATAACGTAGGGGGGAGAAAATAATGTAGCTTAGCCCTTAGCATCATTGGTAGATATTTATATATACTAGGGATGACATGGCAGAATCGATTCCTCATTAGACAATTTAAACGTTCGCGCATCGTGTTTTGGGGCGTGGTGAACCACGTGTCTACTGTCCTGTCCCTCCCTCTCCAGCCAGACGTCGATCGTACACAAAGGCAGGCAGTACGGTCATGAGACGACGACGCAACATTGCAAAATACATCGTTCCGTGGCGTACGGCAGGCGAGAGGCCTTCACAGGCTCCGCGGAAATATCGCCGCGTATCACGGCTTCCGCGGAAAACGACCACTAAAATAACTGTGTAGGGTATACAATTAAAAAGTTTTTTCTTTGGAATCGATTCCGAATAGTTTCTTAGGTCACAATGATCGATTCCAATTTTTTATTTTTTGGAATCGTCATCCCTAATATAATACTTTAAAAGCCGGTCATTAGCCCCCCCCCCCTCCCCCAACTCCTCACCTTCATCCTGTGGGCTGATAGGGAAGCCTCACGTGACGTCACAGCTCGCCGGCAAGTGGCCGCGAATCGAACTGATGGACAAGCTTTCTCATTTCGCAAGTTGACGCCTGGTGAACGGCTCAACAAAGATCACGCTCTAACTTTTATCCTATTCATTATTTGGACAAAACTTAAGAGTAATAATATTTAGCAAACATATCATTTCATCTAATGGCGATTATCTCGATTTTTTTAACAGAACCGTTAGCTTGTTATAACAAGTTACGCATTATAAATGACAAATTTATCAACAACTTTAAGTCTTCTCAACTTCAATTGATAAAAAACTACTGATCGGATTTCAACAAGAATTCTCTCTAAATATGCATCCAACTAATAAGAAAAGAAATAAGTTAACTTTCTCGATAGAAAATGCACTGAACGAAATTTTACAGCATAGCGTGCAGTTTTTCACGGCTCATCCGCACGTCAAAAGCGCGTATTTTAGATGAAAACACATACCATGCATATTACCCTATGCTATAAATTTTCGTTCTGTGCACTTTCTATCTAGAAAGTTTATTTATTTCTTGTCTAAACAGTCCGATGAATTTTTTGAAAGAGGTCTTGTCAAAATCCGATCACTAGGCTTTCGTCAATTGAAGTTGTTTTATTTAATTTCATAAAAAACAAGTAACAGTTTTAAATGTTATTTCAATACGCACATCGATATAACACGTTAACGTCTGTCTAAAAATTCAAAATGATCGCTATTAGAAGGAATGATATATTTGCTAAATATTATTCCTCTTAAGTTTTTTCCCAATAATGAATAGGGTAAAAGTTAGAGCGTGATAAGTTGTGCGACGTTCAGCAGGCGTCCACTTGCGAAACGATGGTTGCTTGTCCATCAGTTGGGCTCTAAGCGGAGAATACCCCTCATTCCCCTCGATTTGTGACGTAGGTGCTAGTAGCCTATACACATGTCCTTCCAGGATCCTCCACACATTTTACAAACTATTGAAGATGCACCAACCGCCCCTCTGAAAGCACATACTCTTTGACAACCGTTCTTAAAACAAAACTTTCCCTAGGCCTACATCCTTCCTCCAGAACTCCTTTCTAATTTTCAATACTGGTCAACCCTGTACTATATAACTAGCCACATGCAACTCGCAAGCCTTCCCCACCTTTGGTTTTCCCTAGACATCCTATCCAACTTGCCCAATCTGGCCGGTCCCCTCCGCCCCTCGAGGGCTGCAAGCTTAGTGTGAGATTATGTAATGGCTGCAGTAAAGTACACGAACAGATAACAATCAAGTCTTGTGAAATGCCATGGGGTGGTAGGTTGGCTAACATCAATAGAAAACCAAGCCAAGTTGTCAAATGATGATTACGAGACAACAATACGTAGGGGTGTGCGGGATCCCGACATTTCGGGATCGGGATCGGGAAATCACCTCCCAATCCGTTCCCGAAATAGTTTTTTTCCCGAAACTCGCCGGGATCGCGTCAAAAGTCGGGAAATTGAAATTCCCGCCTCTTCAGAATATATGACAGCAGTTGGCAAGGTGCCCCCTAGATCGCAGCACTCGCGCGTGCTTGCTTGATGCATTGCATCCAGAGTGCAGTGCTTTAAAAATCGAAATAATAGTCGATTTTCGACCTGAAACAGCTGGGAAATAGGCCCCCACCAAATTAATCACAATGACTTGACTTACAAATTGACTTTAGGCAAGGGCCTAGGTCCCTACTTGTATTTATATTTGTCAAAGCTAGGGCCTAGGCCTACCAAAATTAATTATTTGGTTAGAAAGAAAGGCCTGTGGTTTAGATAAGCCCATGGATGCTAGCCTAGGCAGGCCCTAGGCCAAATGCTTTTGGTAAGTTGAAAATTGTTAGTTTGTAGCCTAGGCCCTAGGCCTAGGCACAACTTACAACTAGCTAATTTGTAATTTGGTCTCTCTTCCCGGTTGGTCCTAGGCCTAGGCCTAAGCCTAAAGTCAAATTGTGAGTCAATGTGATTAATTTGGTGATCCTTTGCAATTTTTGTACTTGATAAAGTGATATAAAGATGCTGCATTTAATTTATTTATTTGTCGGAAAATTTCCCGATCCCGTCCCGATTCCCGGATTTTGTAATGTAAAATTCCCGATCCCGTCCCGAGTCTGAAAAATCCTTTCCCGCACACCCCTAACAATACGACGGTTTATCGATTTATCACTATGTTCAGTGCAAATAATATTGCACGATTATTGCGGTATGACGTCGATATACGATATTATCATCCGCAATACTAAAAAATAAGTTAACTCTGAATGCTGACATTTTAGGAATTCATAATGGAGATCATAGGATGAGGGTAGTGAAGACTTAAATTTTGCTTCCCTGAAATAATTAGCTCAGATGTAATTAGTTCAGATTTTTTCCCCCACACTTTTTCAGTGCTCTACGGTGTAAACTGTTAGGCCTAATCCGATCTTGATGACATTTTTTGAAATCTCAACCCAGAACTGCCTCGGTTTTGGGTACAGAGATATTTTAAAATGAATAGGCCCTAGCGTACTTTACGATTTTTTCATAATTTTTGCTGCCTCTCCAATCTTGATGAAACTTTACGTGAACGTTCTAAGCCACCAAACTCGTATATGCTACGACTTTGGTTACAATTGAAGAAATATTTCTCATGTAAATCGTAAGTTTTCAAGTTTTAGGGCAACGAGATATCTATACAGTAATCCCTCGGTATACCAAACTCGGATTAAGAGAATTCTATTGTAATGCCAACTAGAAAGACAGTCCCAGCCTCATAAATAGGGCATTCCATGTTAAATGAAACAGATATTACGAACTTCGTGTATTACGTAATTCGAACAAAATTGTTACCCCCTGGATGGCATTAGTACAGAATGTTCGTTGTTTAATACGAACTAATAATTTTAAACATACGCGCCGACGCGGTAATGTTTAAACTCTGTGCGCTCAGCTTGGAGAGTATCTAGTTTTTTCGTCCGCCGAGCGTAGCTGGCAGCAGAGCCGGCCGGCTTGTTGTCGTCTGGAATGTGGTTTTTCCATTCCCCTACCCCTCCCGCCGCAGGCCCAGGCGGCGCCAGTCAATTTTTCATTGAGTTTTAATTGCTACACATTGTTGTGAAACCAGTGCTCCGGCCAGACCACGTGCGTACTTATCCCTGCCCTTCCAAGACATCGTAATCTTTCAGCTGTAGCAGTGACACAAGACCATGTATGACGCTTGCTTCAACGCTGTACAGATCGTTAAAAAAACATCACTCATGTTTACTTTAAAATATAACTGGAATTGATTGATTGATCAAGCCTACTTCAAGATCGATTAAATTAGGAAAGTTTTGCAATATGTAATTAAATAAAAATTGTTTCACCCTGTAACACAATGCGAGACGTAGGCCTAGGCCTACTGATTGTGTAGGCCAGGCTAGGCCTAGAACGTGTTTTGCAACTGTGTGTAGATGGACATCTTCATAGTTTCGACTGTTCTTCTGACCATCATTACTCGTCTTCTGGTTATTCAACGCTTATAACGCCATAAAGCAAGTTGAATATTACGTACGTAGGTGAATGGTGAAAAAGAAACATTGCTAATAATCATCGTCTACGCCTAGAACAAAGCAACAAACTGATGCAATTGTAGCTCAGCTGTCGATCTAATGCGCATCATTGCGCGCATCCGAGCGGTCGTCTCACACACGTGTTTGGGCAGAGTCAAGCTGAAAGGCTGGTGCAAACGCGCGATTTCGTCAGCTGCATGGCTGGTACAAACGCGTGATTTCGTCGTCCAGAAGAGCCAGATACGCGATCGCATCGGTTTTTCTTGGAGTTTTTGTATCGGAAATATTAAAAATCGATCGTTAGTATATTATTTCCGAGAATAACGAACGATTGATGCAGGAAAACGACCAATCTCTCGCTACATCGTGATTCCAACTGATGGTGGGTGTGGCTTGTTGTCCGCTTACTCTACGCGCCAAAAACATCGTACCCGCGCGCTACTATCCATAGAAAAACATTGATTTTTCGTCTCGATGTTTATTTTGCGTGATATCATTGAATTTTGACTTTTTTTTATATTGCGAATTTTTCTATAACGAATTGACAATTTTTAGGTCCCTTGATGTTTGTATTAACGAGGGTTTACTGTATGATCTTGCGGCATGACGAGGCGTGGATCGGTTCCTGGTCTTAGGCTTACAGTCGGTTGCCTCGCATTGTTGAAGGCAGACATGGTTCACGCTTGCTTTTTAAGCGAGCGAAGCGAGCGTTTCCATTTGACTCTGCCGGAAAAAATAGTCACTGGTTTGTTTTTTTTTTGTTTTTGTTTGTGTTGTTTGTTTTTTTGTTTTTTTTTGTTTGTATGTCTCGCGATAACGTTCGAACGGAGGCTCGGATCGAGTTGAAATTTTCACCATCCGCAAGCTTTGTTCTCGATTGAATGCCATTAGTTTTGTGGCAAAATTGTTCAAAAAGTTGAAAGTTACATTAAAGTTAATCGAAAGGTTTTTTTTCAAACTTCACGGCGACAAAATCTGAGATGGCCAAATCATTTAGAATGTCCGTCCGGTCACGAATATGTTAATTTTATTTTGATCCGATAAGTAGTGTAGATGGAAATTACATTATAACAAAGTACGGTTACCATGGCAACGGAAAGTCGTGCAGCTTTTTTGGCTCATGATAGCGGTCGAACGGAGGCTCGGATCGACTTGAAATTTTCACCATCCGTAAGCTTTGTTCTCGATCGAATGCCATTAGTTTTGTGGCAAAATCGTTCAAAAAGTTAAAAAGTTACATTAAAGTTTATCGAAAGTTTTTTTTTCAAACTTCACGGCGACAAAATCTGAGATGGCCAAATCATTTAGAATGTCCATCCGGTCACGAATATGTTAATTTTATTTTGCTCCGATAAGTAGTGTAGATGGAAATTACATTATAACAAAGTACGGTTACCATGGCAACGGAAAGTCGTGCAGATTTGTTGGCTCATGATAGCGGTCGAATGGAGGCTCGTATCGAGTTGAAATTTTGACCATCCGCAAGCTTCGTTCTCGATTGAATGCCATTAGTTTTGTGGCAAAATCGTCCAAAAAAGTTACAAAGTTACATAAAGTTAATCGAAAGTTTTTTTTTTAAACCTTAACGGCGACAAAATATGAGGGGGCCATTATTATTAGAATGTCCGTCCGGTCACGAATATGTTAATTTGATTTTGATCCGATAAGTAGTGTAGATGGAAATTACATAATAACAAAAGTATCGTTACCATGGCAACGAAAATTCACACTATGCAGTGCCACCTAGAAGTTATCAAAATACTATCGAGGAAGCAGTGTATTATTTGTAACCAAAGAGTTAAAATAGTTTCCCAAGGAAACGGATGTCAAGGTCTTCTAGAGGGCGGTGGATTTTATCCACAAAGTAAAGGTTAACCCAACGGGTTTACCCAAAATACCTTGGAAATAATAAATAATTTTGGAAACATGGCCCCGTGGACAGCAAACGTCGAAAATTTTAAAAATTACAAAAAATGTGCAATGTGGGTCTAGCTATAGCACGTGCTCGCTTTTTCAACGCGTCCAACTGAGCGTTTCAGTATTTTCTAAATGTAGGCCCCCTAGGTACTAAACATAATAATAATGACTGGACTGGACAAAACCATAACAAAATGATATAAATTAAATACGGTCAAGTCATTACAACCAACGCCAGGCGATCCCGCGATTATTTCGTTATAATGATATTGGAAAAAAGATCAGTTTTTTAGTTTGTTAAAAACAAGATCCCGACCCCCAAAATCCCAAATGCAAGCCCGCGAGGCCTGTAACACGCTGGGGAGCGCGCTCATCACTGCGCGCCTGCGCCCGCGCTGCCCGCACCGCATTGAAACCGCGTGATCGGGCAGCGGGGCCTGCTTCGCTAGGCGTTTAAGCCATGAGGCGAGAAGACGCCACGGGAATTGGGGTGCGCAATCTACTCGCGGGCGAAGCTCACAGCTCCCATGCACGTCTTGTGAAGAAATGTAAAGTTATCGTTTTACGGTCGCGTGCCCTATCCCCGCGCGTACTTGTGTTTAAAGAGGAAAGTTTTTTTCACGTTGAAAACGATCAATCCCCGGCAGAAGATCAGATTTCCCTGTACCTTTATTTACTATGTGAACGATATTTTCTACGAATTCGAATGTCTGCCTTGCCCCGGATTGAATGCACCCTTTGGGAAGTCCTAGGGAAGGGTCGGGATCTCAAAGGTCAAATTTCGGCTCAGCTATTGCAACAGGGCTACGGGGGGTTTTTATCACAGCAACTCAACTCATTTAATATTTGGCCTCAGTTTAACAAGTGTTGTATTGACAGATCTGATTAAAAAAACATTTGAATTTATTATGCGTAAAAAAAAAACACAGCATGCTGAGAAGAATGTTAGTGTCTGAGGGGGGCAGGGGGCCCGGCCGAGAGAGGAGAGCGAGTGCGTGCCACTGGCAGCACAAGGGGGGGGGGAAGGGGTAACCGTCTCGTAGGGGGCAGCTGCCCGGGGGGCGGGGAGGGGTCTGGTGAAGTGGCCGGGGGCCCGGCGAGGAGGGAGAAAGGGGTAATGCTTCTTGTCCGTGCAGCTCTTGCAGGCCGCGTAAAGGGGATAGCTCGGCGAAAAAAAAAATTCCTTGACTGGGGAAACCCAAAAAACTTTCTTTTAACAACTTTGCATTATAGTCAGGGCGAAAACATTTGTTCGTTCAAATGATCTTTTTCTTAATGTTATTTTTTGTAAACAGTAGTTTTCGTATAATATAATTTTTGTAATAATGGCGTTCGTTGTAATGACTTTTGACTGCAGTCAACTAAAAATGCTCATTCATAAAATTTAAAGTGACTGGAAAGTGTTCTCAAAGCGGCCTAGTGGTCATAGGGTAGCAAAATTATGCATAAATTCTAGAGGTGTGCAAGTAATACCTTTAGGTCTTTAGTCGAATACCAAACTAGTTGTAAAAACTTCAAATCTATCAGTTCTCGCGTAGTAACATGTAAACATCACATTCATAAGCCCTAGACCTATTTAATCAACAAATGCTTCAAATCAGCGGCATGTGCAGAGTTCCAACAGTTCTGCTCACGGCTCACATACTCGCTACACCAAAATGCACAATTGTATCAAATCACCGCCAGACTGGTAGACTACAAATAAAAGTTTGAATTCTGTTTGCATAAGTGTCAATGGACGGTTTGGACCTGATTATATACTTTTTGTTTACGTTTTTGTATGTGTGTATAGGATGTATGACCAAAAAATACCTGAAATCTATACCTCAAAAGACATTTATCTGTGAACTCAGTAACTTCAACACTATATGACCATTGACGTAGTCAGTGCTCGAAATTAGGAATTTTAGCGGGCTGCTGTCTAAAACTTTTTGGCAGCTGAGTAGCTCAATTTTTTAAAATTATGTTACTTTTTATTAGTTAATATTTGAACTTAAAATGACTTTACTCTAAATTTGTTACATGCGTGTTACGTAACTAAATATTGATGCCTATCGCCTACAAACCAATACGTACTATACGGTCTTGCCTCTTGACATGCCAATGGCATCACCGACATCACCGCGATATTGAACCACCGAGGCTTTAGTCCAATAAGAAGTTAACCTGTCATAGAGATATTTTTTAGTCTGGCCCACTAGGCTACTGGCCACTTGAAAAATTTGTCATCAAATGTTTCGCATGCTACTCACGAGTCATGAGATAAGATAACATATATTTTGTTAATTTGTGAATAATGGGTAGAGTGTAAATGGTTTTATTTTTTCCTAAATTTCGTTTCTAAAAATGTAAAAAGTGGTGTTATATGTTTTTATTTTATTTTTGCATTTCTCGCATGACAAAACGTTGATAAAATAAATATTATTGTTTAATATGCAAATGGAGTTCTAATGTGCACACAAATCACCATCGTTTTTAGCGTACAGATAACACTTATGGATCATTTCTGCAGTTTTTCATTTTAAAAATCAATAATTTATGCAGTGCACCATTTTCGTTTTAGCATGAATTAAGTAAGAAACACTCAAGCTGTCAGCAAGTTAAGAGCCTAATGCATAGACAGGTTTCAGGCGCGGCTGCAGAGTGTTAGAAATAAAATAACAAGCTCTACAGTTATGATCAAATAATTATGAAAAAATTCAACCATACTCAAAAATAAATTTTGAACACATCGGATTTGTCTATTTTTTCCTTTGGTCGGTTACTGCTTCGAAAACAAATGATAACATTGGAACTCGATGATGAACTTTACTGAATTGAAATAAGTAATATCCATTTTTCATGACAGCGCGGTATTAATTTTACTATTCTGAACACTGTGGTGAAATTTGATATTGTTTGAACCATAATTATGGTCATAATCGTTAAATTACATCAGTAAAAGTTACACAAAACGGCTCAGAAGTAGGCCTAAAATGGGATTTGATGGCTGCACAGAGTTCCGCGTCTGTGCGTTAGGATCGCATGTACGAAAGCCGATAACGGCAGCTTTGACGTCATCACAGTCTGATATCGCCATCGTGAGGTAGGGCCTACCCCGTCAAACGCAAATGTCGAGCCCTACCAGTGACCCTTACCAGTGAAACTTACTTTGTTTTTATGTTCATATAATTTTCGTAACATGACGCAATGAAGCATGAAGCATTGTATCTTGGGAACTAGGTACAGATTGTAAACAAAATAAACAAAAGAAGGTAGCTTTTGTTTCTAGGAAATCTGTTTTGAAAAGCACTGCATCCACCGCTTGCTTGATGTATCATGAGAAATTAACTATAAGTAATTATGTTGACATTATTTTATTATCGCATGATATTATGTAGTCAAGAATAAATCAGGTGACCACCGGTTTGACCGGTACAGTACCGTTTTCATAACACTTGTACCGGTGTCCCAAGAAACTAATAAAAATTACGTTTTTGTACCGGTTTGCAATTTTAGTGAGAAAGTGACCTGGTATTTTCTTAACTATACCGTGCATGGAAAGATAATGTTTTATAAAAATATGCTCCTCTGATAATACTTATAGTAAAAACAATGAAAAAGTTCTTCCACTTCCAAGAAGATAATTCATTTTCTCTAGGGGTTTGCGAGTATTATTAATGATTTTGGTGGAGGTGCCGGGTCGCGCTCGTGTGTGAAAACGTAAAAATCGTTAGGCCTATACATTTTTGACGCTACCTTACAAATGCTGATAACTTACCATAATAGAAATAATATAAGTCTTATGATACAAATTTATATTCATTTAGGAAGTTTTGAACTTTTTCGGGGAACAAAATATAATAAAAATATGTCACTATAGTGTTTGTGCACAAACGCAAAAATGTGACTTTTTATCAATTTTACTTTGATATTCAATGCCAATTTACGAGAACGTTTGAAAACATATTGTTGGTTTATCAGTCTTAAAAACATGCTGTCACATGTGTTATAATAACTTCAATGCACAGATAATTTATACGAAGTCGCCGAGATAGTGCATGACATGCGTTTGTTCGGCTGCGCTTTATTTACTTCCGCTGTCGCGACGAGCACATTGTGATAGACCAGGAGCCAGACCCTGTAGTTTTTTTTTTTCGCTCACCCCACTTAACATCTCAAATCTGACTTGACCACGTGTTAGTTATGCACCTTATGAAACATCTCCAGGTAGTATGTCACTTCGAATTGTGGTATACGTTTTTTTAGAGGCCATTTTGTTTTTGAATGTTGCAATCATCGAAACGCTTACTCACTACTGTCTTTAAATGTACACAACTCCGGACTTGGTTAACCGATTTTAATTTATTAAATACCGATTTGTAGGTGACTGTATGCTTTCCCTATTATATACAATCAACTTTTAATAAACATATGATTTCATTGCTAAAAATTGCAGACACGGCAAAAATAGTGTAAATAGTTTTACAAAAATGTGATTCAAGCATAAATTCACAAATTATTTTGGTCAGTTAGCGCTATGTTTTTATACATTATTAGGATTTATAAAACTTACTCATGTACAACATATATAAAAAATACGAATTATTGCACGTTCGAGTATATAAGCGTTGAAGGCTGAGCATTTTCAGTGGATTGTACGCTATTTAACTATGATTTTCATTTAACTTCATTTTGTCATTGCTCGTAAAGAATAACATTTTTAAAGTAGTTCCAACAAACAATACATGCAAATGGTAAAATTGAATGATATTAACAATGCGATTTAAAGATTTTTGCAGAAGAGTCGATTTTATGGAATTTTCAGTTTCAAAAGTGGAAAAAGTAGAAAAGTGCAATTTTCACGTGACAAATTTATTTGCTGGCACTTATATTCTTGGAAAGTATAATTTAAGAGTTTTTGAAGGATCTCTGAAAACTTAATCTAATTCGGAGTAGTCGTTTGTCCTGGACGGCAAAGAAATTAACGGCGACATGTTCAAATAATCAAAAACGTCCGAGGAAATGGTGTAACAATAGTTCATTGGAGGTCACAAGCATACAAATTTGGGAAAAGGTACTTTATGACCTAATGATCAATAATTGATATGGTCACATTGAAGATTTTACTCCATTAACTCACTGGAGGGCAAAAAATTAAAATCTTTATATAAAACAATTTTACTGTAAAAATTATATTTTTGGAATCTGTTTAATCCTCATTGTTGGTTTATCATGTAATTATTCACAAAAAATTCAAATTTGGAAAAAAATATTTTTTACGAAATTCACAAAAAGTTTCCAATTTTGTAAAAAATATTTTTTACAAAATTTTAAACTTTTTGTGAATAATTACATGATTAATTAATAATGTGGATTTAACAGATTCCAAAAATATAATTTTTACAGTAAAATTGTTTTATATGAAGATTTTAATTTTTTCACCTCCAGTGAGTTAATGGAGTAAAATCTTCAATGTGACCATATCAATTATTGATCATTAGGTCATAAAGTACCTTTTCCCAAATTTACATGCTTGTGACCTCCAATGAACTATTGTTACACCATTTCCTCGGACGTTTTTGATAATTTGAACATGTCGCCATTAATTTCTTTGCCGTCCAGGACAAACGACTACTCCGAATTAGATTAAGTTTTCAGAGATCCTTCAAAAACTCTTAAATTATACTTTCCAAAAATATAAGTGCCAGCAAATAAATTTGTCACGTGAAAATTGCACTTTTCTACTTTTTCCACTTTTGAAACTGAAAATTCCATAAAATCGACTCTTCTGCAAAAATCTTTAAATCGCATTGTTAATATCATTCAATTTTACCATTTGCATGTATTGTTTGTTGGAACTACTTTAAAAATGTTATTCTTTACGAGCAATGACAAAATGAAGTTAAATGAAAATCATAGTTAAATAGCGTACAATCCACTGAAAATGCTTAGCCTTCAACGCTTATATACTCGAACGTGCAATAATTCGTATTTTTTTATATATGTTGTACATGAGTAAGTTTTATAAATCCTAATAATGTATAAAAACATAGCGCTAACTGACCAAAATAATTTGTGCATTTATGCTTGAATCACATTTTTGTAAAATTATTTACACTATTTTTGCCGTGTCTGCAATTTTTAGCGATGAAATCATATGTTTATTAAAAGTTGATTGTATATAATAGGGAAAGCATACAGTCACCTACAAATCGGTATTTAATAAATTAAAATCGGTTAACCAAGTCCGGAGTTGTGTACATTTAAAGACAATAGTGAGTAAGCGTTTCCATGATTGCACATTCAAAAACAAAATGGCCTCTAAAAAAAAAACGTTTACCACAATTCGAAGTGACATACTACCTGGAGATGTTTCATAAGGTACATACTAACACGTGGTCAAGTCAGATTTGAGATGTTAAGTGGGGTGAGCCAATTTCGTTAATATCGCTCTTACAGGAATTAGCTCTGGTCTATGAGATATATAAGCGCCAAACCGCTCATACTTTACCATTCGGCCATGTAGGTATCAACAAATGTCTTGGTGATTTAGCTGTGTAAGTTTTTATAAATGCTATGTTATATTTCAGGTCAATTGAACATTTCGTTACTGCTTTTGTCAATCGACAGCAAATAAATGCAGGAACAAAGCTGCATCGCAGTCTTGCATCACAAATATAATAATTTCTTTAAAACAGAGCGGCTTCATTGATGGAATTTTTAAAACTGAATAGTGTGGCCAACACTGTAAATACAATTTGGAATTTAAAGTCCGTCTGGTTGTATGCTACTGTAGCAGTACACAACGTTTATTGTTGTTTGTTCCGTGCTTAGAGATAATTTGCGTGTTTGTTATCCCACACACAAGCACACACAAGCAGGCCAAATGCTACAGAATTATCTGCATAAACAATTCAATGTTATTTCGCGTGTGCAGATGAATGTTGGCTCCGTGGCGGTAAATAAAAATAAAAAAGAACGTTCTACAAATTGCTTTTGAATTTTCATAATATACCACAAAATTTTTTTTTAATTTGTTGATGATACAGCTGTTGTTTAATTAATAAATAAAAAACTAATATTATATTCATTACCAAGGTGATTGGTTATCGTGTTTTTTCAATAATGTACACACACAACTCTTTATTGTGGAGATTGATTAAAGTACAATATGCTCATTTTGTTTCACAGGCAAAATAGTAAATTATGTTGACTAACTGGATCGTTCATAATAAACGGGCATTGCAGTTTACCCGTACGTATCTTATCCGAATCCCTTCCTTCGCGGGTACTATGCGGGACGTCCCGTGACTTTCCCAGACACAGGGACGTCCCTTAACTTGCCCTCGCGGGTCCCGTGCGGGACGTCCCGTGACTTTCCCCGAGACGGGACGTCCCGTAACCTTCCCTCGCTTTTCCCGTGCGGGACGTCCCGTGACTTTCCCAAATACGGGACGTCCCTTAAACTTCCCTCGCGGGTCCCGTGCGGGACGTCCCGCTTCCCGCAGTTAACCCGCACTTCCCTTAACTTTCCCGCACGGGACCCAGAGTATAATGTTTGTTGGGATAACTTTCTTAATGCATTACTAAAATGCGTAAACTGTGTTTCAAGATCTATGTTTATACGAATTGTAGCTATGGTTGACGAACCAAAAAGGAAGTGTCCTAAACTCAAGAAAGTAATCGATCAGACACTGTCTATTTTTGTGACGGCAAATTGTTAGACATTGAGTCAGTTATCGACCTGTACCAAAAAGACATGTTTTTTACTCGTATCTGTTACCGTATGAAGATACATATTGAAAACTTAATGTGAAATTCCACTATTCTTGTAAATTTTCGGGGCGGCGTGTGCAGATAGCTGAAAACCCCCCAACTCGGGTGGGAGTAAACAGGGTCGAGTTAGCCATCGCCTAGCTTGGCTGCGGGCGAACGACCGTCGCCCTAGATTACGTTCCAGTAGAAGCCATACATGTCATGCACACTTTAACATGCCTACGTGCTACATAATAAATTAATATTTGACGTGACATGTGTCAGAAAATTTAAGTAATTGATTCAAATTATTACATATTTAAATTATGTTAGAAGTTTTATTGCCAATTTGTCTGTTACATGTGTTCGGTTTGGCCCCCGGACCTCACAGTGAATAGTAGTACTCTGCGCGACAGCGGAAGTAAATAAGACGTGCGGCCGAACAAACGCATGTCATGCACTATCTCAGCGACTTCGTATAACTATCTGTGCATTGAAGTATTATAACACATGTGACAGCATGTTTTTAAGACTGATAAACCAACAATACGTTTTCAAACGTTTTCGTAAATTGGCATTGAATATCAAAGTAAAATTGATAAAAGTCACATTTTTGCGTTTTAGACCAATTTAAATACTCTAAACTATTTTTAATGGGTAAATGTGGGTATTCACTGGAAACGGTCGATTCGTCTTCTAAATAATCGTACAAAGTTATGATTTAGAACAAGGATCAAAAGGGTGAAACGTCATGCGGAAGCGTCGCGGGCGCGCTCAAAACGGCATGTTAGAAACAAGGCGGATTCTTTTCGTATACGGTTTATGGTATGTATTTTGAATTAGGCTTTCTAAAAAGTATAATGTCATCTTGTCCTACCGCCGGTAGGGGTCCAACTTTCATAACTTGCCGATTGCCGCTGCACGGATGCGAGAAAGCCTTCGCCATTAGAGTAATTTGCACTGGAAAGTTATAAAAATTGTTTCCGTCACAAATTATAAGTGAACAACAATAATGGAATGAGTAAAAAAAAGTAAAAAAGTTTTCCTAGACGGGGCTCGAACCGACGTCCTCTCGCATGCAAAACAAGAGCTCTAACCACTCGGCCAACAATGACCACGGTAAACGTGCGGTCTAGAGTGATATTTATACAGATGCACGATAACTTGCGATAAGCGTAAACATTTGTCATGACTATTGGGACACTTTTAATAGTTATAAAACGTTCTGTCGATATTTCTAGAGTGTAATTTACGTCTCTTTTCACAAGATGTACATTATAATTATTTATTTTGTCATTAAAAACTTCGGATGTGGCAGTCAGTCGCATGAAATCATCCAACTCGCCACCAAATAATATCTCGTGGTTTGAAACGTGGCTGGTAATGCGGGTAGCCTAGGACCCAAGGGGAGAAGACGCAACTGTATTGGCAGAGCTACCGATAGCGGACGATTTAGTTTAGGTAGTCACCGCAAAATTTGAAAGCGCTCGGCCCTGCTTCCGACTCTTAAGATCGAAAGTATGTAAATAGTGTAGATAATGTTGATTTTGTGAAAGGAAGTAGTAAAATATGGTTTTATTTTGCAGAATAACGGTTTATTTGGTGTTATAAGCATTTGACGGTGTTATATGGTTTTATTAACAAAAAGCGGTATTATTTCAGTTTTATTAAATAAAACCATTTTTAGGGCTGTGCGAGCAGCCATTTTAAAATTCGAGCGAGATCGAGCAGAAATGAGAATTCCTGCTTGAATTTCGAGCGAGATTCGAGATCGAGCGAGATTGAGCAAAATTCGAGATCGAGCGAGATTCGAGCGAGATCAAGCAAATATCGAGATTTAGCGATCAACATTTTATGAAAAATTATTTTAAAATCATCATTATTAGGCCTAGGCACTAGGCCCTACCTATCCATACATTTTCCGTGTGCAAGCTCAAAAACGAGGCATTTTGGAAAAGCCATCTCCAGAAGTAGGCTTAGGCTGCCTAGCCTAGGCCAGTGTCCAGAAAATATGCGTCTAGAAAAATCCGCTATTTTAAGATTTTGTGAGTTCTGTGGAAAGTCAAGCAAGATATATAAATATGTGGTCAAATAAATTTGCTAAATATAGCCTATGCCATATATTATAACATGTCATTATACCTTCCCTCACAGAACGGAAATTGGGGTATTGGATGGGGTATAGAATGGGGAAACACCAACTTATAACAGACAATAAAACAACTTTATAATTGTAATGGTAGACTGGCCTGCACTATTGCTACAAGCTCAGGATACTGAGGATAGTATTATATGCCTACAGTACAGTCTACACTATTTATTCAAGTAAACATTCATACAAAGTATTGCAAGTAGGACCAAACTCTGAAAAATAAACTTACCTGCCTTAGTACCTTCATAGTACAAGTATAAGATAGGGCCAACAATGCCTCAAGCGCCCTATGAAATAATCACAAATTAGAAATTAGATTACATAACCTTACCTTAGTTTTACTGGTGGTATAACACTACTGAAACTTGAAACAAATTGTCACTCACTAAGTTGAACTATTATACTGTTAGACGAGACCTAGGAAAGATCAAAATAAAACAGGTATTTGTACGCAAAGTAAGCAGTAGGTCCATTAGTATTACATCTCAAAAATTCTTAGTGTAAGTCTTTAACTCCCATGATAAATAAGCGTAGGCATACTAGATCACAACCAGCTTATTATTTAATCAACCATTATTTTATAAATGTTAATGTGATTATGTATTAGAATATTTATTTAAATACAAAAAGTAGGTTTTGGCCTATAGCCTAGTCTGGTAATGTATTGCAAATTTTCCAGGTAGGCCTACCGGTACTTTAATCAGTCAATACTCTCCTAGTGACAAAAAAATAAATCCAGTCTTGTTGTACAGTGAAATCCGAGTATCGTAACTAATAAAATAAGAAAAATAAAAATAAGCGTACTTGATCGCACCATTATTTTATAAAATGTGCTCACTGCTCAGTATATTATAAACTGAACCATTGGAATCAGTGCAACATAATATAAAATAAGACAAAGAATGACTAACAGACAGGATCGTCTGTAACAAATTCTTAGTTCCAGTCTCATTATTAAGTGTACAAATTTGATGTCGATGCTTAGCCTTAGCTACCCAGAATCTGGGCTTACATATTTATGTTTGCATGCAAGAAACAGAGTTGCTCTACTTTCTCAGGATCCAGGCATTCCCGCCTTGCGGTAACCAATATTTCCGCTGGTTGAAAAGAGGCGCTCGCTGGCAACCTGTGAAGCAGGAATACCCAAATACTTGCGGGCTACCTCTTTCAATGTGGGATACTTTGAAACATTTAGTTTCCACCAGTCAAATGGGTTTTCATTCCTCGGAATAGGATTTGATGTGATGTATGTTTTTATTTCATTAGTGATGGCATTTCCTTGATCTACTTCACTTGAGTTGGCTACACGCTCTTTCAATGATTCGAAGTCTTCCCACAAGGAAGAAGAGCTCGATGGCCCTGCAACAGGTTCTGCAACAATTGCCGGAGTATTGAGTTGCTTCTGTTTTTGCTCAACAAGTTTGCATTCTATTGCCAATTGATTTGTAGCCCACAACTTGTCAACTTCTTCGGTAAACAACAACATCTTAAATCGTGGGTCGACAACCATTGACAGCATATTTATCACATTTCTCTTATAGTTAGGGAACCGTACTTTTAATTTGCGGTCAATACTACGCGCAAATGTAATGCCACGCTTGTCAGCATTTGCAGTTGTACTTGTAATGAAAGACAAGATTTTCTTCTCGATACAATGAAGGAGAGGAATTATCATTGACCTAGTGGGAAATTCTTCAGAGCACACTTCACGTGTTGCTCTGTCCAACGGTTCAAGAACTTCGATTGATCCCTCTGCCAGCATCCACTCCGAATTCGATAAGTTGTCAATGTTTCTTGAACCATCTGCTAGCTCAGCTGAAATTGCCCGCCTCTGCTCAACCAATCGTTGCAGCATTGCATACTGACTATTCCAGCGTGTGTCGACATCTTGAATTAACGAATGTGCTGGTAAATGAAGAGCCAGTTGGCACGCTTCGAGACGGTTCAATGCAGACGAACTGCGCTTGTAGTGCCCAACGATTGCGCGTCCTTTCTTACAGACACTATCGAACCCAGCTACATCGTGCAGTGCATCAACAATGACCAGCTGCAGAGTGTGCGCAAAGCATTGGACTGGTTCCCAATCCGATCTATATTAAAATTTAAAATAAAGTAAGTTATAAGATATTTAAGTAATTTTCAGAATGGTATGCCATACCTCCAATAGTACTGCCTAACCACCTACCTTTTTGATGGCTGCTTGAATGTTATTAGCATTGTCTGAAACGACATATATTGGGATTGTACGGTCATCGATTCCCCATTCAGACACCATAGCCTTCAGTTTTGTCAGTAAATGTTCTGCTGTATGGGTACCTGGCAGGTGACTGTTCGCCAAGACACGGTGAATAGCTTGAAACTGCTAGTGACATAGTGGACTGTCAACGATACATATCCCTGGTTGCCACGACTTGTCCAACCGTCAGTAGTTAGTGCTATTGAAGCCAATCCTTGTTCTTGGTGCAAATTAATGGTTTGTTTTACCTGACTCTTCACCTCATTATAAAGTGTTGGTACTATTTGCCTTGAAAGGTTGTCCTGCTAGGCATGCCCATACCTTGGCTCGGCAATCTAAATTGAGAACATTACAAGAACTTGTAGGCTAAATTATCGTACAACTCACAATTTGCATAGCCTATAATATAACAGAAGGATTGATTGAATAGTATTGATTTTAAATAAATAAATAAATTTGTATTTAGGGTCTACCCACTCAGTTATATAACTGATTTTCGGTGGGGGACAGTAAACCAAAGCGACCAAGCCAACCCTGTAGGCTACGGCGCAATCGACGAGTGAGCGATAACCAATTTCAAAGATCGATATTTTTTAATAGGACATAATAGCAATCAGTGGTATGGACAGTGCGAACACACCGCGGATCAACGCCTGAATCAACAAGGCCGATTCAGAACTTTAAATTTATTATGTGCCTCGTTCCTAGGACGGATCCAAAGTCACCGTTTGCAAATTCCTAACACAAAAAATTGATATAGGTACACATTGGGCTTCATGTCTCATTTATGCCTTGCGCTAACGAAGACGATGTTAAAGGGCTGTTACCAGTCATGCTTATTGGCTATTGCTTACCTTCATGAGATTTTGAAAGCCCTTGTCTGTTACAAGGGAGTAAGGCTGATAGTCAACAGCCATCATCTTACCAATTGCTTGTGTAAGCTGTACTGCCCTGTTACACTTAGGGTCGAGTTTGGTTTGGTTATTAAACAAAGAAAAAAATATCCGGTTGTCGTTGGTTTTGTTTAGGTTTGGATTTCGTCTGATTTCTCTTATCCTCCAAATATCGCACATAAATTGCGTTATGTGACGATAAATGGCGGATAAGGCCTGTAGTCGTCCCAGTCTTACCAGTAGGTACTAATTTGTGGCAGCATTTGCACTTCCCCCCCACATCAGTCTTTTCATAGTATTTCCATACCACGCTGCCACAAATTTTATCTACTGGTACTACTGTCTCGGGTTCTGTTCTTGGTTGCCTTTCCTGGTGGCCCAAGGTTACCGTTTCATCATTATTTTCATCGTCCATTAAATCTAGATCATCCCATCTCTCTTCTTCAACCATTTCCTCTAAATCCATTCCAATATCTATATCTAGCCTACTGAAGAAAACATTACAGTTTGAATAATTTTATTTGATATCCAAACAGTTAGGTAGGTACCGTATACATATTTTGTTTTCACAACTGGCGTATGTTCTAATTAGGCCTAGGCTAGTTAAACGTTTGCATTAATGCCTCAGCCTAGCCTAGGTACGACAACGTAGGTAGGCTAGGCCTTAGGTCCCAAATCATGACGTGAAACATCAGTTTTGGCCTAGCCTAGGCCTAGCTAGGGCCTAGGCCTTACCTCCTCAAGCACGTAGGGTAGGCTAAAACGTAGGCCTAAAAGAGGTTTGATAGGCTACCCTTCTATTTTCTACACAGTAATAAAAACACAGTTGAATGAATATATGCTTTATTTCCAAACAAAACAATGTATAATGTACATAGGGCATAGGCACCTAGGCCTAGGCTAGGCTAGGCCTACTTATTTTAGCATCGTGAACAACACATCAAAAACATCCTATTGAGCTTGCCGGATTACAGTTAACATTTAATTACTCTCAGTATAATTAAACCCCAAAAAAGTAAGAAAATAAGATTATAAACCCATTGCATTATGCATTCATCCTACCTATTTGTTTGGTCATGATCTTCTTGCCTTCTTGTTTGATGTATTATCATCACGTTATTTTGACATTTCGGTCCTCCGCTCATGAAATTACTCGGAAGCACGCACACCAACGTTGACAATTTACGCACACGCGATTATAACTTATTTAGCGTCGTTCAATGATATTAAATAAATATCATTGGGCGTCGTTATTGTGATATTTCAATTTCATTATTATAATTATTATTATTCCCTTACCATTTTATAATAAACGGATGCCACCGAGATAAAATTTTAACTGAACATATTATTTTAAGAATTGCTATTACCAAAGTTATTTTTGTTTTATTGGTTGTAGTGTCATTACATTTCTCTACCAACCTCGCGTATGTTTTGTAAATGTGAACGAGCATAAAAAATCTCAAGTATTTCACATAATTCTTAGTTGAATATTCGATTCTTGATAATACATATGTATTTCACAGTCTCTATTCAAGAATGTGGTATTCGTCTGCGGAAAATGTTTTAAAGCGAGATTTAAAGTATTGTGATTTTTAGGCCGAAAGGGTGGCCATAATGCTGAGCTGAGCGACAGTGCTGCGATCCGTCGGTTAAAAGGTTGAATGCAAGGTTCTCAATCGTTCTCATGCTCTCTATCGCACGGGGTGGTAACAAGCATAACCGAGCGGGAACCATCGAGCTACCGTGTTTACCAAGAAGTTCGGAAGATTAATTCACAGAAAGCAAAGACTGTAACCATGGTAACGGTCGGTAACGGTGATGTTTACCGCGAGCGCCGAGAAGGCAGTGATAGGCATTTATTTTTTCGGTTCAGTTCCAGCCTGCTGTCAGTCTTTGCTATTTGTGTTGTTTCTCGTTTTTTTAGTGCCAAAATCAAAGTTTTGAGTTGTTTGAGAGTTTCTAAACCACTCTTGCAGCGCCAAGTGCATTCGTAAATACTCGTTAGTTCAGAATAAAACGCGTGTGTACTGATAAAAGAACTGGCTCCAGCAAGCAGGCCTTGGCCTAGACCTAGGCCTAGTGGTGGTGTTTGCAATATCGGATATTGATGAACATTTAATGTCCCAATAGGTCTCCAAAGTCCCAGAAGTCGTTGAAAGAAATAATAAAAGTGTTTAGTGATACTCTCTTCACGCACTTTTAACATTTCTTTCAATTACATGAACAAAACCATGAAATAAAACGGAAATCCCCCCACCGGCGCCACGAAAAGCCTAGATAGTCCAAGCAGTAGTCACTAGGTTGCGCTAGTTGTTACTTGAAGTTGGAAGAGTCATTCATAGATCGCGACACTAAAGATGTTGGTGCTGCTTTCTATGAATTAATCTTCCGAACTTTTAAACTAATTTTTGCGGTTCCCGCTATTTAACATTGTGTTTCCACTCTTCCCCGGTTATTTCTCTATGCTCTATCGGAAGTGAAATAAACCACGACAGAATCACGGCACGGTGTGCAGATACCATCGAGCTAAGCTCGATGGCAGATACGGAATCTTTAGTGGGATCGCTCATCGTAGCCTAGGCCTAGGCCTATTCGTCGTTGCGTAATAAAACAATGGGTCTCACAACTCGATCGTAGTGAATTGTGCATTTCTATTATGCGCCGATTACAGGATTTATTGTAGTACTTGCTGTGCATAGTAAATAAAACCGCGATCAAAATTAGGCCTACAAATTGTGAAATTACCGAAGTTGGCGGCGAAGTAGGCCTAGGCCCTAGGCGCGCGTAGGCCTAGGCACCTCACTATTCAATGCTGATTGAGTGATTGCTATTGATGAAATTGATTCGGTGTCTTTTCTTCTTCTTCTAAAATCACAAATAATAACAGTTTCCTCGAAAGTTGGTATCTCGAGTCCGACCTCGAAACTCGAAATTCCCGAGACTCGAAATTTTCGAGACTCGAATTTCCGAGATCGTCTAGGAACAGTTCGAGCGAGCGTCGAGCAGACATCCCTGCTCGAGCTCGTCTCGAAATTTCGAGTCTCGCACAGCCCTAACCATTTTCACGGACCTCTAAATTAATGGGGTGTGCGAGTCCTGATTTTTTAGTAAGTCGAGTCCGGGTCCGAGCTCTTAAAGTATCTCTCGTAGTATCGAGTCGGGAGTAGGCCTACTTTCTTTTTCAACTGATACTCTTTTACTTTAATTACAACATTACAATATTCACTTTTTTTAATTGGTGTTGGTCCGTATGTAGGCTCCAAAAGTGAAGACAAAGTAACATCTAATTGATTTTAAAATGTAGCCCATCTCTCGTCTAATTTTAATGATCAAGCACTGATTGTTATTAGGCTAGGCTATGAAATATGATTCATTAATTGATATTACATGAAAATGTCATTATAATTATTATAGTCCTAGTGACATTTTATATGTGCCAAAAACAGTTCAAAACTATCATAATGAATAACAATTTTTAACAAAAGACTAGGTGTATAAATAATTGGATGAGCAAAGCGAAGACTTCAATTTCACTGACCCCCAAAAACTTAAGCTCGGGTGTTTTTTTGTTTGTTTGTTTGTTTTTTTTTGTTTGTTTTTTTGTCTGTTTGTTCGCTCTCTACCGGGCAAACGGCATATGCGATCTTGATGAAAATTTGAGGGGACCTTCGAAATCTCTGAACTTAGAGGTGTATTGTTTTTGGGTACAATCGAAGAAATATTTCTTATGAATATCGTACTTTTACGATTTTTTGTGCGATATTTTTGTGCCATTTCTGACCAAACGGGTGGGGCTACAACGTTCATATTAAACATGGACATTAAGGTTATAGAGATGTAGTACCTTTTGAAAGAAAAAGTTGAAAAAGTTAGCCCGGATCCATAGAAATAAAGCTTTTTATATAAGTTTTTGATTTTTTGTGTGATATTTTCGTGCCATTTGGGCCAATTCTGACCAAACGGGTGGGGCTACAACGTTCATATTATACATGGACATTAAGGTTATGGTGATGTAGTACCTTTTGAAAGAAAAAGTTGAAAAAGTTAGCCAGTATCCATAGAAATAAAGCTTTTAATATAATTTTTTTAAGGTAAATAAAAACAATTGACAATTAACAATAAAAACTTGACAACAATCACCTACAATGCGTAGGCAGCAAAACAAAGCACTTGCAAAAGTAAAGATATTCCACGCAAACTAAAAACTTAAAAAAGCTCATCCATCAACGCGACTAAAAAAAGCGTTTGCGAAGCTTCCTAGTTAGGCTAATCAAGGTTGGTAAGGCAGTGCCAAAAATGCATTACGTTTTCACACTTGCGTGTGACCTGGCACCTCCACCATTTTTACAAATCTGGATGAATTTGCTATAGGCTACCCAGCACCTCCACCAAAATCATTATTTTTTCCCAATACACGATTTTGAGTATCAAATACACGACTCGACTTGAAATTTTGGGTACTCGCACACCCCTTCTTAAGAGGATGGGATAGTAGCGAAATTAAAACCACGCGAAAATACAGTTTTTCCGTGATATCTCGAGAACGACGCAAAATATCTAAAAACTGATGCTAGACCGAATTGTGGTTTTGTTAGAACTATATAATGCAAGAAAAAATATTGTAATGTGATGGTAATTAAGTTTTTAATTAGAAATTTAATTAATTAAATGCATATTTTAAATATGAACCGCACCAATTATTATATTTGAATATTTAATCTAGCATTATAGTTCTAACAAAACCACAATTCGGTCTTGAATCAGTTTTAAAGATATTTTGCATCGTTCTCGAGATATCTCGAAAAAACTGTAATTTCGTGTAGTTTTAATTTTGCGAGTATCCCATCCTCTTACTAGTGTCAACAGTTGTGACAAAATTTACAATTTTAGGAAAATCAAATATATAATGCTATTTGTACGGGAAATTACTAGAACACACAACAGGCAGCCCAAGAGTGTTTTGGGCAGCCGTTAATTTCGAGCCCTGGACGTAGTTGGATGAGCGAAGCGAAGACTTCAATTTCACTGACCACTCAAAAAATTAGGTCGGGAGTTTTTTGTTTTGTTTTTTTGTTTGTATTTTTGTCGGTTTGTTCGCGCTCTACGGGGCAAACGGCATAATGCGATCTTGATGAAAATTTGAGGGGAACTTCGAAATCTCTGAACTTAAACTTTAACTTGGCAGGTTTTTGGGTACAATCGATGAAATATTTCTTATGATTATCGTACTTTTACCATTTGATTTGATGTGTATGGATTGTTGTAGGTTTTCGTGGCCCGTTGTATGCAACCCTCGACAATCCCACTCGCAAGCTCGCAATTTGCGAGTGAAAATTTGGTGCTTGCGAGTTGGCAAATTGACACTCGCAGATAACTTATCGTGCGACCGCGCTTTTATTACGATCTAGCATTTGAATCGCCGCGCCTGCAATACAACTACCGCGCATAGCCTGATGCGCAGCATGGCCTGTTACCAACCACTCGCCAAAAACGAAGTATCAAAAAGTCAAGGTCAAGTTCCAGGCTACCCAACAACGCACGTAACAAAGAGACCTGAAGAGACGAACGAGACGCCTAAACTAGGCGTAAAATCGACGCGAACGACGAAATGTTTTTAACTTCATCTGACGTTATTGGAGAGAAATATGAGAATCCACCAACAGCCCTAAATCCCGTGCAACATCCTCCTGATAATAAGTGTAATAATGAAATCGTGAAACTTGCCGAGCATCTCGCAGACTTGCAAACGTCAGCTGCTAGGTTGAAATCACAATGGGGTCTAGGCCTTCCGCGATCTTGGATTTAGTTTTATGAATCATAATAAACGAAAGTAGTGTTTATTATAATTATAAAATCAGTGACCTTGCCCATCTTCATGAAAACATAGACGTAAATCCAGCAGGTGGTAGGCCTAGGCCTATTTGAACTCGCATTGTGCCGCGGTCCTAGGCCTAGGCCTACTTCACATTGACTGAGGATTGAACTCCTATTACGTGTCGTAAGGAGTTAATAATGCAGTGTTTGCTTTCTTTTAATCGTTATTTTAAGGTTAGATGTCGCCTCAAATCGCGTTTTTGGCAACCAAATATAACACAGGACCCAAAAAAAAATCCGCCTTTGGCGGATTTGCCTCCGGCGGCTGGGGCTTCGCCCCAGACCCCGGTTTGCCCGCGCCACCTCGTTGCGAGTGGATATTACGCCTCGCAAGAGTACTTCGCGTGGATTTGTCGAGGGTTGGTTGTACGTACAATACTAGGTTCTTGGGTTAAACCACGTCAAAATGACGAACCAGTGCAGAGACTGGGCATCCACCGATGTTTTTTCTGATCTACATCAGCCTGGCACGCGCGCGACCGCCTCCTTATATACCTGAAAAGGTGCGGGGCGGCGAGGTCAAATCTAAAACCATGATCTCGTCCTTACTCAATTGTAGTGAAACCTTTTTACTACGGCTTCTTGTCATTGGCCCTACTGGGGTTTCTTGTGAATTGTTGGATTTAGCATCTACATCGTTTAGAACAGAAACTGTTAAAGTGTTCCTCAGCTGCTAGTCTTATCCCCATAGGGTTCTGATGTTGCACCTCTTTTGTCGCACGCGTTCCACTTCCAGCCACTGTGACTTCAACCTTCGTGAAGTCACAAGTCAGTGATGATGTCTGACGTAGATCAGACGAAACGTCGGTGGATGCACAGTCTCTGCACTGGTTCATCATTTTGACGCGGTTTAACCCAAGAACCTAGTATTGTACATTTATATGCTTACGCGCTAACACACAGATGCTAGCATCGGCGCTGGACGTTTATAGATATTTCAGTCCTGTTACGTAACTATTTTGATTGTACGACGATCATGATATAACAACGTTTTACCTGTCTCTCCTGAACATTGTTATACTGTATTAAGAAACAAGAAGTATAAGTTTTACAATAAAATGACAAAATTTTAATTATAGTTATCAAGCATTTTCAAGGATTTTTCAGTTATTTGACCTGGATTACAAAGTTATGTTGGTGGCAGCCCTGCTCTAAGCTATAGCCAGCCATACAATTCAGTAGGTAGAATAAAAATAAAGTATAGAAAAATACCTCACACTCACCCTTTTGGGTATCGGTGCCTGAGCTCCAAATTTGTATGTTTGCCACATCACTGGTTCTTAGTGACAATGAATCATCCAAATTTAACTCTTATATCAGGGATGGCCAACTTCTGTATGTTAGGGGGCCAGTCATTTTCGAAGTCAGCATCCCGGGGGCCACTTATTCAACTGCAATTAGGATCCTACCTATTGAATATAAAAAATAAGATTTAGGCCTACATACTTTGGTTTTATGAATTTTTGGATGAGCGTAGCGAGCGAAGCGAAGATTCCATTTCACTACACTGGAGAAAAAAATCCGGAATGTTTTTTTTTTTTTTTTTTTTTCTGTATTTTTGTCTGTCTGTTAACACGATTCCGGCTAAACCGATACTCCGATTGCGATGAAATTTTATGGAGGCCTTCGAAATCTCTGAACTAAGAACTGCCACGTTTTTGAGCGCAATCGAAAAATTATTTCTCATGAAAATTGCAATTTTACGATTTTTTTCGATTTTTAAAAAATTTCTTCGACTTATAACACCTATATGCTTTATCCGATTGTAATGATTTTTCAAAGAACCTTAATTTTAAGAATTAATATATTCGTGAGAAATTTGAGCGCAATCAAATAATTATTGCTCATGAAAATCGCAATTTTACGATTTTTTCCTTTTTTAAAATTACGACTAATTAAAAAAAATAAGTTAATTTTTTATTTAATTTGATTTAATTTTAAAAAAAAATTCAACAAAGTTCTGATTTTTTCACAGAACAACAGAAAATCCGCAAAACACATGGCAGCTCAATTCACCAATTACGCTCATCCAACAACGCGGCGGGACTTAAGCGTTTTCCTAGTTTAGCAATATGTCATTGTAGCGCCCTTGTAAACGCCTTATTTTCACTATCAACCTTTTGAGTCGGTTTACTAGTTTTACTTTTACTTAGGCCTACTAGGTTTAGGCCCTACTTACCACAGAAAACACTTTGTTAATCAACACGCAATTTAGGCCTACATTACATTACAGCAATTACGTTTCTATACAAGCCAACAGTTCCATCAGAAACCTCGGCGACAACTACAAGCGATAAGTTGGTGCCAGACACAGCAGTATGTTTTAAAGCTTATATAGTTATAATAGCAGAGCTTTTAGCTATTGCCGTTGATGTATAAACCCATGTAATTCAGAATGTTTCTCGGGGGTCGGATAGAAGGGCTCCGCGGGCCGCCAGTTGGCCATCTCTGTCTTATATTATCAACGAGAATCATTTTTAGCTAGTCTGCTTCGCGAACGTTTTTTTTAGTCGCGTTGATGAATGAGCTTTTTGTTAGTTTTTAGTATGCGTGGGATCTCTTTACTTTTTCAAGTCCCATTGCAAAATAATTTTTGTTAAATTAGGATAATATATAAGGGGTACTTGTTCATTAACAGGACCCCCTACTAAAAATGTAAAAATTCAGTGAAAACATGTCACTAGACAATCACAAATACTAGACATCTTACTCCATCTGAGTTTCGGGAAGCCAGGAAAACACAATTATTTTGAACCAATCCTCGAAAACATCCTTTCCGGCTACATACTTGCGCCAGGAGTGACACGGTCTACGCCAACATGACGGACAGTACCAACCTTTTTCACAAAAATACTCCACATACAAAACCTTTAACGTCGCCTTTTTAAATATAAAGGACTTTCAACGGAAAAGTACCACGACGACGACTGCTCTTATGTAGGCCTACGCGTTTCAATGGACTGTACTCTCTCGTTGAACGTGTGAGTCAAGTTCACTGTCTTGACTCTTGACTTGAGTCATATTCAACTCCTCGCAAGTTGTAATTATTCATTGTGAACAGAAATAAGTAAATAAACGACGATGGGGGAACAATTAACAAAAAATTGTTATGAACAAGTACAGTAAACCCTTGTTAATATGAACATCAAGGGACCTTAAAATGGTCAATTGGTTATAGAAAAATTCGCAATATTAAAAAAGTCAAAATTCAATGATATGCAAAATAAACATCAGAGACGAAAAATGAATGTTTTTCTATGGATAGTAGCGCGCGGGTACGATGTTTTTGGCGCGTAGAGTAAGCGGACCTGTAGTAACAAGCCACACCCACCATCAGTTGGAATCACAACGTAGCGAGAGATGGGGGGGGAGGGGGGGAGAGAGAGAAAGGATACAAACTAAATAAGAAAAGTGTCAAGTTTAAAAAGCTAGGTATTTAATTACAGTGAAACCTCTATCGATCGTTCCCGTTATGATTGTTTTCCTGCTGTAATCGTTCGTTATTCTCGGAAATAATATCGTAACGATCGATTTGTAATATTTCCGATACAAAAACTCCAAGAAACCCGATGCGATCGCGTATTTGGCTCTTTTGGACGACGAAATCACGCGTTTGTACCAGCCATGCAGCTGACAAAATTGCGCGTTTGCACCAGCCTTTCAGCTTGACACCGCCCAAACACGTGTGTGAGACGACCGCTCGGATGGGCGCAACGATGCGCACAGCACATTAGATCGACAGCTAGAATTGCATCAGTTTGTTGCTTTGTTCCAGACCTAGACGATGTTTATTAGTGATGTTTTTTTTCCACTTTTCACCTACGTACGTAATATTCAACTTGCTTTATGGCGTTATTAGCGTTGAATAACCAGAAGACGAGTAATGACGGTCAGAAGAACAGTCAAAACTATGAAGATGTCCATCTACACTCAGTTGCAAAACATAACATTGTTCTAGGTCTATCCTGGCCTACACAATCAGTTGGTTACCGGTAGGCCCTAGGCTTTCGCCTCGCATTGTGTTAAGGCCGATGCACAATTGCCCGGTAACGCGAACGAGAACGGGAAGACGCTAACGTTTTAGGGCTTCGATGCACAATAACCAGTGAAGCAAACCGACGGGAACAAATCAAATAGCAAGTTTGTTAATTATATTTTGTTATTCCGCATATTTGTATTTAATTTATTTCGCATATTACTCGCGTATTAACCATCAATCAGCTGATAAAAATAGTTTTAGGACGTGCACATCTTGATTCCGATTGGTTCCGGTAACGTACGGAACGGGAACGTCACGGAAAGTTAAAACTTGGTGATGTTCCCGTTGTCGTTGCCGGGATAGGGGAACGACCGGCAAGGGGAAGCTTTATTGTGCATCAAGTCGTAAGTTACAGTGTGATTCAACTTTCTTCCCGTTATCGTTAGGCCTACCGGGCAATTGTGCATCGGCCTTTACAGGGTGAAACAATCTTTATTTAATTATATATTGCAAAACTTTCCTAATTTAATCGATCTTGAAGTAGGCTTGATCAATCAATTCCAGTTATATTTTAAAGTAAACATGACTGATGTTTTTTTAACGATCTGTACAGCGTTGAAGCAAGCGTCATACATGGTCTTGTATCACTGCCACAGCTGAAAGATTACGTTGTCTTGGAAGGGCAGGGATAATTACAGTCAGGTTAATGATTTTGAAATGGCCTTTTATTGAAGAGGTAGGGCCTATTACAATACTATAACACGTGGTCTGGCCGGAGCACTGGTTTCACAACGATGTGTAGCAATTAAAACTCAATGAAAAAGGACTGGTGTCTGATCGGTCGCCGCCGGTGTCGCCTGGGCCTGCGGCGGGAGGGGTAGGGGAATGGAAAAACCACATTCCAGACGACAACAAGCCGGCCGGCTCTGCTGCCTGCTACGCTCGACTGACAAAAAAACTAGATACTCTCCAAGCTGAGCGCACAGAGTTTAAACATTACCGTGTCAGCGCGTATGTTTAAAATTATTAGTTTGTATTAAACAACGAACATTCTCTACTAATGCCATCCAGGGGGTAACAATTTTGTTTGAATTACGTAATACGCGAAGTTCGTAATATCTGTTTCATTTAACATGGAATGCCTTATTTATGAGGCTGGGACTGTCTTTCTAGTTGGCTTTACCATAGAATTCTCTTAATCCGAGTTTGGTATACCGAGCAATATTAATTGCTATGGTAATACCAATTAACAATAGAATGCAAAATATCTCGAGGTCCAAAGACTTGCTTCTTGTAAGCATTGTAGGTGATTATTATCAAGTTTCTATAGTAACTTGATTAATTTATACACCTGTAAAAGGCTTATATTAAAACCTTTATTTCTATGAATTTTTACCAATTTTTTCAACTTTTTCTTTCAAAAGGTAGGGCTACTACATCACCATAATCTTAATGTCCTTGTAAAATATGAATGTTGTAGCCCCATCCGTTGGGTCAGTGAATCAACCCAAACATCACAAAAATATTGGGGAAAAAATTGGGTAAAAAATCGTAAAAGTACGATTTCTATAAATATAAATAAAAATAAAAGCATAAGATAAAGCATGTAGGTGTATAAAGACGAAGAAATTTAAAAAATCGAAGAAAAAAAACGTAAAATTGCGATTGTCATAAGAAATTTATTTTTAGATTGCGCTCAAATTTCACACGAATATATTAATTAATAAAATTAGGGTTCTGTGAAAAAATCATCCATCAACACGACTGGAAAAAGCGTTCGCGAAGCGGCCTAGTACGATTATATTTAACTATGTGCCAATTTGGCATATTCCAATCGCAATTTGCCTCGTTTGTGCCAAAATCGACTTTTTCAAATTTAAAGTAGGGTACCTACCCAAAACTGTTAGTGTTCTCCCAATGACCACCTCATACACAAATCCTGGGAATTTAAATTGTTTTTCATTGTCTGTGGCAACAGATCCACTAGAGCTAATAAAAACAAACCTAAAAACTTCTCGACTATGGTCTAGGCTGGGGATGGACATCGATAGGCCTACTTTTCTCTTTATCGATTATCAAAATGGCAATGTCATTATCGAATTGATATTACCAACAATGACTGTTCCGGCCTATTAGTGGAACCCCAAGTGTGGCAAGTGTAAGTCAAAACAATACAATCGCTTTTCGTTTGCTGTCTCGCTGTCTTCGACGTCATGTGTTTGGCTTCCGTTATCGACTGATAGCTCATTTCCAAACGTAGATCTCGAGTGTGTGTGAGATAATCTCAGTCTTGAGAGTTTGGTTCATGCCACTATTGACCGATTATTTGATATTTCGATAATCGATAATGAATTTTGGTTATCGATTATCGAAATTATATCCATTATTGATTATCGTGTGCATCCCTAGTCTAGGCCTAGTCCTAGCAAGGATAATTGGATCAGGGCCGGTTTTAGGATATTTTCCCGTGTCCGCGAGCAGTGAAAATGCCGCCTATATGGATTTTCTACTCGTATTGTACTTGCGTTGGCCACAAGGGGTCTCCGCCGAAGGCTTATCAAAAAGTCGGAAAAAAAATTAACCATACCACAGTTATTTCGTCATGTTTTAACTGCACTCGGACTCTGTAAACGATGTTTTACAGCAACTATCTGCGATCTAAAAACTAAAAAAATTAACGTGAAGTGGCCCATTTTAGTAAATTTTAGGCAAAATTTTTATGTAATGACAAAGCATACTGGCAAACATATTAGTTTTTTAGAATTGTATAAGTGTATATGTGCATCTAGAGCGACGGTCGTTCGCCCGCGACTGCTTAGGCGAAGACGAATTCGCGGCCCTGTATAGTGTGATTCAGATAAGGTGGCGGCCGTCAAGGTCAAGCGAGAGCACGGACGCCAACGTTGACAATTTACATACAACTGGCATTAGGTAGGGCCTACCGTATTTGGTCATGTTATCGTGATATTTTATCACAAAAAAAATCAACATTTTATAAGCTGTGAATAAAGTAGTTCGTCCCACAGAGTCAGTATTTTAGCGAAATAATGATTTTAAGTAATCACGATTACGAAAGTGTTTTTTGCCTTGTTGGTTATGCTGTGTCCAAAGTTCCAGCTGTTTATAATGCCAACCTTGCCAGATGTGATGTTAATGTTTAGGAGCATCAAAATGTCTTGATTTTATTCGTACACTTCATAAATACTTTATTTTTAGGATATATTGGGCAAGGAGGCTTGGCTTTAAAATAGTCGTGTTTTTCTCCGAAAGCAGTTATAGAGACCGTTATTTTATTTACTTTTTGCCGATCCTGTGGCCATAGTGCGTGGACGACAGTGCTGCGATCCCTCGGCGACCGCCACCTTATCTGAATCACACTATATACACCTACTCGAGTTGGGGGGGGGGGTGGGGGATGGTTAGCTATCTGCACACGCCACCCCAAAAGATTTACAATCTTGAAACGTGGTATATGACCTGATTTGTGGTCCATGACCTAGCCTACAAAAAAAAAAAAATCAGCCTGATCCAATAACCTGTTCTGTGTTAAAAAAGTGCCTCAACTTCGTTGAAATTCTTTCGTCTGGGGGGGGGGGGGGTAATTCTGACGGAGAGGAATAAGAGCCTACAGAGGAAACGGTACATCTTACAACTATGAAACTTGCAAAACCAAAATCGGTAACTGGGACCGGAGAAAATCAAAATTTTGGATATAATCAAAACACGTAATTACTAAGGCGTGGTAATTTGTACAAATTTGTAATTAAACATGCTCTTAACGTTTATAAATATCTTGGATCCAAAACACTAGGGGATAATTTTGAGGGGACCGTGGACCCAAAAATGTCAAAAAACAACTCTGAACTTAAAAAATGTAATCATTAAAGAAAAGGCTACAACTGAGAAGTTTCAAACGTGGAATACACTTTGTGTCGGTATACATCAAAGCAGCGATACATAGGGCGAGAGAGACAGAGCAGTAAGGTGAGCTGCGCACAACGCAACAGAAGTTAGAAATCCGACACTATGAGCGGTGTCCAAGACCAACTTCGCACAAGCCAACAATATCTGACACCGCAACACACTTTTGAAGGAATCGACTCCTTGGAAAAAATTTATAGTCGTTCATCATTCATGCCTTGATAGGAAACAAACAGGAAAAAGAGCGAAGCAAAGACTTCAATTTGACTTTGTGTTTTTTTGTTTGTTTTTTACTTGCGTTACCCCAAGAAAAATAGCTCGGGTGTTTTGTTTTTGTTAGTTTTTTTGTGTGTTTGTTCTCTCTCTACCGGGCAAACGGCATATGCGATCTTGATGAAAATTGGAGGGGACCTTCGAAATCTCTGAACTTAGAGCTGTATTGTTTTTCGGTACAATCGAAGAAATATTTCTCATAAATATCGTACTTTTACGATATTTTTAGATTTTTAGTGCGATATTTTCGTAATATTTGGTAAACGACTACTCCGATATTGATGAAACTTTAAAGGAACGTTTAAAATCACTGAAATCATATGTTATGATTTTAGAGACATTTAAAAACATATTTCTTATAGAAATCGTACTTTTACGATTTTTTCTCCGGTTTTTAATACGATATTTTCGTGATATTTGGGCCGATTTTGACCAAACGGGTGGGGCTACAACGTTCATATTTTACATTGACATAAAGATTATGGTGATGCAGTGCTTCTTGAAAGAAAAAGTTGAAAAAATTGGTCAAAATTCATAGAAATCAAGGTTTTAATATGAGCCTTGTACAGGTGTAGAATGAACAAGTAATATCAAGTAACTATAGAAAAAGTAAGGAGATTCCACATAAAAACGTAATCATTGGACATAAATATTCCAAAAAAAGCTCATCCATCAACGCGACTGGAAGAAGCGTTAGCAAAGCGGCCTAGTATCCCCCACAAATACAAAAATTTGAAAGAAAAACTGCATCCAAGCTCTCCTTCAAAAGTCTTTGGCTGTGAATTCTGGGAGATATAGAAGTTGAGCTAAGCTTTTCATTCTTTCTCCCTAGTTTTGCATTGAAAAGAAGTAAGATCATTTCGCCTGTTGACGAGCGCCAAGCCAACCATTTTCGTGGTAAAAAAAGTAAAAATTTTAAACTCAATCATAGAAAAATTCCTTGGCCATTGAATTTGGTTCATTACGAGAACTCTAAAAAGTCAATTGCCAAGCAATTTTTTATGATTTTGAGTTTTAAACTTATACTTTTTTTACCACGAAAATGGTTGGCTTGGCCGACAGGCGAAATGATCTTACTACTTTTCAATGTGAAACTAGGGGGAAAGAATGACAAGCTTGGCTCAACTTCTATATCTCACAGCATCCACAGCCGAAGACTTTTGAAGGAGAGCTTGGCTGCCGTTATTTTTACAAATTTTGTATTTGTGGATATTTACTACGGAGATTCTGGGATTAATATTTAACTCACTTTAGTTTTATCCCTCCCCCTGCCCTCTCCCGGTTTCTACGCCACAACGCGAGGCACGAATTCGCCGCTGTATCTTGATTACATTCACGAGTCGCAAGGCTACAAGCATAGTATAGCGTAAGCTGAAACTTCTATCAGGAGTGTGATGAATGATAAATTGTCTCAAAAGTGCCGAGGGGGTTACTTGTCATTACCAAAAAAAATCAGCCTTTGTTTGCAATGTGTTCACATTCAGTAAATCCTTACCATAATTTACATACTACTTACGGTACTTTGTAGTTTGTTAACACATTTTATTTAGTAGTTGGCAGATAATTAATAGAATCAGTAAAGTTTACGGGAACGGTCAGAACTCTGAATATGTAGGAGAAAAGTATTATGATGTTCATATTTTGTTATAATTTAATTATTAGCCTTTTTGCTTTATTTGGTAAAATTCTGTTCTGTAACAGCGCCGCCTACCACATTGTGCCGCCGTCCTCAGCCACGGACGCCTAAAATTGGCCCAGAGTTGGGTAGTGTTCGCAGTTTGCTAATAGCTACAGACTTGAGCTCTCCGAGTGGGAGGTTGATAGCTAGAAGTGGTCGTCTTTTGTTCAGTCCGTGTAAACAGTGACCAGAGACTCTTCACTACCGGGAGGCTAAAAATAGTGTTCAAACATAGTTATGGAAACTCATTGAAAGAATAGAAACTACTAAGAAAACCTCAGATTTATACATTGTTTGAAATTTTATTTAAAACACTTTAGTGAATTACAACTAGGGATGTGCGAGTACTCGAAAATTCGAGTCGAGTCGAGTAGTTGCAACTCGACTCGAGTGGTTCGAGTACTTTACGAAAATCGAGTCGAGTAGTTTTTGTCGACTGAGCCGCCGACTACAAAAGGTTCAGATTTATCCAACAGGTAGCGCCACTATCAAAATCGCGTAAGAATCGATTGTTAAATCGACAGGTCGAATTTTGCTATGATGACGAGCTAGTATCGACGCCATTTTCAATACTTGCTTTGCTTGTTTTTACGATTTTCACGCTGTTGTCACGGCGTCACTTCACAGTTTAATCGTCGTAATTGTATAAATGCATCGTTTTTGATAGTGATAGAACCAAGTGAACAACATATCACGGAGAATATAGACAATGTTGACGATCCAAGTCCAAGTGTAGCCTAGCATCCCGCAAGCCTAGGCCTAGGCCAACCTAACCAAGACGCGTATTTTTTTTAACAGTTTCAGATCATAAGAAACCATTATTAATGTTGATTTTGATGTGTTGTCTTCAGGTTTGGCTATGAAAGTTGCATTGCCGCTTAATTTGATCGATCTTTTTATGATTTTTCGTCGGAAAGTGATGTTGCTTGTTGGTTGGTTAGGCAAGCCTAGGCCATAGATCTAGGCCTACCTAGGCCCTAGGCTTACCCCTAAAACGTTTTCCCCACATGATTAAAAATACATCAGAAGAATCCCTGGACATTAATGACAAGAATGCGCTGTATTTACTACTTGCAATGTTATTATTGTGCGAGATAAGCCAGGGAACCTAGGCCACTGAGCTCTGTGGCCTAGCAGGCCTAGCCCCTAGCCCCTACTTCTGGAGATGGATTTTTGAGCTTTCAGGTAGAGCCTAGGCCTAATGAGGTGATTTTTAAAACATTTTACTTATTATTATGTTGATCTTAATCTTGATATTTGTTTGATCTCGCTCGAGTCTTGCTCGATCTCAAATTTTGCTCAATCTCGCTCGAAATTCAAGCAGGAATTCTCATTTCTGCTCGATCTTGCTCAAATTTTAAAATCGCTGCTTGCACAGACCTAGGCTAGCAATCAGTATTCTACATCACCTTTTCTCTTCTAGATATGCCCGAATATGTTTAGAAAAGAAAAGACGATTCCGAAATTGAGTATATCTTGGGTATGCATTATTATATTGCCTGGTTTAGAAATTACCATAGTTCATAACTACTCGACTCGACTCGATACTCGTGAGTATTTAATACTCGACTCGATACTCGACTCGAGGTCAAAATGCACTACTCGCACATCCCTAATTACAACTCTTTATTTTATCACAATAACGTTTCGTAAATTAATAGAAACTATTTCCGTCATCAGTTTTTTTATGAAAAACAAAAATCATATTATCAAAAGTATATCAAAACAAACAAAGACGATAGCCAAGGTAGATAAGATTTAACATTTCCCACACATGGAAGTTGACAAAAAACAAGGTGATAAAAACCAAAAGTCTATTTTCTAGTATTTATTAAAGGAATCCACATAGGAGGAAAATAGGTACTCGACTGGCTTATACAGGTGTATTTTTATGTTATAAGAGCTGCCTCTTTCAATTTCTGCTGAGATTGTAAAAAGTCGAATTTATGAACTTTGTCCCAAGCATGTTGTCCTAGTTTTGATGACATAAGATAACAGCCATCTGACTTAATGTTTTTTTATGCTCGTTAAGAGGTAACTTTTCCCGCGTATTTCTCGAAAGTTACGCTCTTGCGGGGATCGGGAAGGGAGGGAGATAGGCTTGAACAACTAGTCATCCCCATCGCCAAAAACATGGCAGTAACGAAAGCCGAAGAGGGGTCATTCACCGACACGGAGCGCCTTATCTAATTTATTGATTCCCCGACTCACTCGTTCAACGATAACTCTGTGAAGGTCAACTTACATTCTGCAACGTACTAGATGCATACCCCCATGCATACATGTGAAGATAATATCAATCCAGTTGTAATCCTATCCGAAAGTTCTTTCTGGTGTATGGAAATGAATAACAGTATGTTATTATAATTTAGAATTCTATATTTTACACAGTATGCCATACAAATTTGTGTTTCTCCCGTGACAATGAAATACTTAATTTCATTAGGATTGACAGTTGAATAACGGTTTCATGTTCAAGTGACGAATAATACAAAAACAGCCTAAACACTAATTATCTCAATACAATAAGGTTTTTATTATAATTAGGGCTGTGCGAGTACTCGAATATTCGAGTACGAGTCGAGTTCACGGCGAGTTCGAACAAATTCGAGTTTCATTTATTTTGAACTCGAATATTCGAGCGCCGGTAAAAACAGCATTTTCATTTACCGACCCGTCAAAAGTTACGTGTTTCGTCCGTTAGATAGCAGCATACGCGGCAAAGATCGTGATACACGATAGTCGAACTCCTTCTGAGGTGAAGCTCGTTATGATTGGCCGGCTGAACTTTGCGAGATCCAATTGGAGCTGGTCATACGTCACATGCGAGCGTTGATTGGCTGTCAGTTTTGAAATCATTCACGTCTACCGTGTATCACCACTTTTGTGTCCGAGATGTATGTTGTTGACAACAAAAATGGCCACGATTCACGAGGAGAGAGCAGAGCAGACAGATGATTCGTAAAAATATGCGGCGGACTAGGCTAGGCTTAGGCGTAATTTCTTCTCTAAAGCATAGGCCTAGCATAAAATACAATTTTGAAATATTCATGAGATGGAACACTTGTCACAATGCAGGTAAACATTCAAACAACACACGGCGTGACAGTACCAGTGACAACAGGTAGGGCCTAGGCCTAGGCTAGGCCTAGTAGCCTGGCCAGGATTTCTTCTGGCTAAGATTAGGCCTAGGCCTAGTATATTTTACCGATCTTAGGCCCTAGCTAGGCTTACAAACTCAGATCGCCATACCAAAATGCACCCAGCACTAGACCTAGGCCTGTACAATAGGCCTAGACCTAGCCTATGGCACCCTTCAAAACCAAGGTTAGTTGTAGGCCTAGCTAGGCCCTAGGTCTCCATAACCAAAAATATTTAACCCAGAAGATAGGCCTAGGCTTTAAAACTGAAGAATTTGTTTGATACCTAGGCCTAGTAGAAAGTCTGAAATGGAGAACACATTTTCTCAATTTGGAAATAAACTCGATTTAAAAAAATATTAAAAAAAAAAAAAAAAAAAAAAAAATAGGCCCTAACATCATTATAAATTAATTTTTAAATGAACTCGAATTGAACTCGAATTGAACTCGAAAACCGAACATTTGACTGAACTCGAACTCGTACTCGACTCGAATTGAAATCTCCCGTTCGCACAGCCCTAATTATAATTCTTTTGCAGGCGTATAATTGCAAATAACTATAAAACTTGACAACAATCACCTAAAACTACAATGCGTACAAAAAGCAATTCTTTGGGCCTCGAGATATTTTACATACTTTTGTTAATTGGTATTACAAATTACAATCTCTATTAATACGGTAAAACTTTATAAAACTTTAGGGCCTACCTTATTAAACAAACAATAATTTTGCAATGGAACTTGAAAAAGTAATGAGATCCCACACATTAAAAAAACTTAGTAATCATTGGACAGAAATAGTCAACCAAAGAAGCTCATCCATCAACGCAACTGGAAAAAGCGTACGCGGAGCGACCTATAGTTTAAAAAATCCTGTTTGCGATTTAAACTTATGTCCCTTAGTTTTTAAAAGCTAACCTTTGCCTTAAAAAAACTTAAAATTTCAATTTTCATGAGAAATAGTTTTTCGATTGCGCTCAAATTTCACTCGAATACCTAAATTCATAAAATTAAGATTCTGTGAAAGAATCATTAAAATCGGATAAAGCATGTAGGTGTTATAAGCTGAAGAAATTTTTTTAAATCGAAAAAAATCGTGAAATTGCGATTTTAATGGGAGATAATTTTTCCGATTGTGCTCAAAAACGTGGCAGTTCTTGGTTCAGAGATTTCGAAGGCCTCCATAAAATTTCATCGCAATTGGAGTATCGGTTTAGCCGGAATCGTGCTAACAGACACACAATAATACAAAAAAAAACATTCCGGATTTTTTTCTCCAGTGTAGTGAAATGGAATCTTCGCTTCGCTCGCTACGCTCATCCAAATACAGAGGTGGAGGTACTTGGTTTAAACCCTAGTCGGGCAAAGTTTAAATTGTTTCATTTCAATTCATTTAAACATTAACGCTTTGTGTTATCTAGTATAGACTGGAGAAGGGTTGACAGGTTGGGAAAGCATAGAGAACATAAAACCCAGCCTGAAAGGGCTGGGGGCGACAAAACTTTTCACCTGCTGATGACAACTGCAGCTAATTTAAAGTTGTTTGTTACCTTAATCCACGACGCGTTTCGTTCTTCTGGGACTCATCAGGCGGATGGTGGCCACTAAAAATCAGCTAGCTACATGCAAACAAAACTCACAACACATAACCAAACCTGTGGTAGGGTCACGCAAGAAGCAAATTCTGCATGCATGTTGTCATCATCAGCAAGGTTACTTCACACACCATTCATACTGGGGCACACAGTCAGCACAAACAGTAAGGGGGCTTCCCTCCCAACTCTGGTGCTCGGTAGACAAGAAATCCATGACTTACCCTGGATTCGAACCAGGACCCTTGGCAACAAGAGAAATGCTGCCCCTCCTGCTGTTGCTGGGCAAGGGTGCCTCTTCATTCATTCTAAGAGAAAGGGTTAGAGATAGGAAGGGTGGAAAGTCACAACACAGTCACACACAATTACACAATCACTCTTTCAAAGTTGTTCTGAATCGGCCTTGTTGATTCTGGCGTTGATCTGCGGGTGTTCGCGCTGTTCATTCCACTGATTGCTAATTTGCTATTTAAAAAAAACGATCTTTGGTTGGTTATATCGCTTACTCTTCGATTGCGCCGGGGCCTACAAGGTTGGCTTGGTCGCTTTGGTTTAAAGTCCCCCACTGAAAATCAGTTCGTTTTACATCAGAAGTGCAGGTGTGTCCGCAGGATGTTTTACAGGAGGGGACAAATAATTTTGTATTGTCCCAACTTGTGCTCATACAATTCTAGAAATGGAAATAAAAAGGGGTCGGGATGGCATCAGGAGTGAAGCCGTTTCGCGAAGACAATTAAACAAAGCGCCGCAAGTGCAGGCGTTTAAAAAAGTAGTGGGCTGAATGCATTCCAAAATAATGTATAGTTTTGTAGAAATTAGAAAACCATCAAAAACTATTCAAACACTGTCTATATTGAAAGTTTGGGGGGGGGGGGCAAGTTCCCCCTCCAGATAATAGAATCTCGAGCTCAGGATTCTGTGTTGACTTTGCCCACTCTAGCTGCAGAGAGTAGTAGGGTTTCGCTAAACACGTGAGTTAAATCATGATGATGTATGTGTGTCACGAGGGATAGCAGAATGAGTTTTCAGTAGGATGGAATTACGTTGAGAAGAGAGGAATGTGTTCGACTTTGGTGTGTTGTGTGTTGAGTGTGTGTGAAATTGCAGTCTTGTTTATACGATAAACTGTTATCTATAATACTTCACAAACGACAAAATATTTGTTGCGAAGTTATATTCAAGAACTTGTAACTAATACAAAAACCATATTTTACAATCACTGATCATGTCACGAAGCCATTTCCAAAGTCAATCACCTAGTAATTCTTATTCCCTTGTTTTATAAAGCGACGTCATCGCCTTCTGGAGCCCACAAAACAATACAGCTCCACTGTGAGTGAAACGTTTATGATAGTGAGAAATCGGATATTTGGTCGGCCAATGACCAATCTTATCCATAAATAGATCTGTATGAGCAGCAATCAAAATAAACTAGATACGTTTCACTCAGTGGTATAAAATAACATACATTGTTCGAACCATCGGCTAGTGATGTGGTGCCACTTCGGCGTTCGGCGCTAAAAAATCGGCGGGTTCAAGGTCACGTGTGTAAACCTGAACTATTTTGCTAATAGCTACGTGACTATTGATGTGAATTGCTGCGTAAATGTTATTTGCAGGACACATGGAGATGGGTATCAAAAGACTCGTCTTGAAGTCGGGAACAAGAATAATGACGTTTCAACCGCGGAAAATGATTTAGGTGGTAGATGGCGGGGTCCAAAGGCACGTGCTCACGGCATCAATGCTTTTGCTAAGATGTAATATATTGTTTTTTCAGTGGGCCAAGCCAATCCTTCGGCACCCACGCATGAACATGCGCCAAAGAAAGATCTGTAGTATTAGATATAGGAAAACGCGAGCCGTGTGAGACGCCAGAATCAACAAGATTACATCTGATGTGTTATAAAATAAAATAAGTTTTATCTACATCCAGCAAGAAACATAGACCTAATAGTAATTCGTACATTACGTTACGTCTAATTATGGCAACAATAATTATCAAAATGTCTGTCCTGTGGATATGACCAAAGACAGCAGAGTCCTATCAAACGATTTTACTTTTCTTGCTATTATCATGATGAAAGAAGATTCACTATATCTAATAAAAAGCAATTGTAAGTAGTAGTATAGAAACCATCATCATAAAAATCAACTGCGATATCCATATTAAAATGTAATTAAATTAATTTGATTTATGATTCCGTGCGCGGTGGCACATACTTTTGTAACTCTGGTGAATTTCACTATTTGAGGAAAACGCGGATTCGAATAACAGGCATTGTTTTTTAAATTTCCTTCACACTCATCTTCATTACTCATCGTCTCGAATAGCAAACTTTAAATAATAAGGAAGTTTTACACAATATTCATCAACATTAATTTCTGATACAAATATTATGGCATTCTTTCGGCAACGATTTGAAAAGCTGTAAGCAAACCTCGAATAGCAGATTGTGTTTATGTAATCTGATGATAAGCACATCTGGTGTCCAGATCCAGCCCACATTACCTCCCCTACTTGCTTCGAGGCAGAGACGATCTGATTTTGCTAGGGAGCGCCACCAAATGGAGCGAAAATTGTGCTTTGTAAGGTGTTCGTACTTTTCGTCCTACGTCCACATTTTTCGTGCGATAAAAATGAGTTTTTTTTTGCATATTCAAAACAAGTTATGTGAATCTACGTACGTTGGCCAATTTTTCAATTTCGCTCCCTTTTGGTCACACTAAGTCAGTAAACTTTGACCGGAAATGAACATTTTTTGACATTTTCTATGGACTTTGAGAATTTGTGGGGAAAAATGTATGTCCAAAATGGAAAAAAGGCCAACGTGCTAGAAATACGAATTTAGTTACCTTTCAGGGGGGAAAAAAACAGAATGAAAATATATTGATTTACCTGCCCGTAGTTCGAAAAGTACGAAAGTACTGCACATGACGCGCTCAACTTGGTGTTTGAATCGCACCCAAGCCTCTTAAAGTGACTCCAGTGAGTGTACCAGCGGACTCAAGAGTATAATATTATTATTCACCTACAACTTATAAAATAGCTCCAACTTGGTATTTTTATGTCAGATAATTTACAACTCTAGTTTATTTTACTACACTCGAAGTATATATATATTTTTTTATTGTTACATTTTAGGAAAACATATTAATTTGCATCTCTTATTGGTACAGTCGCTAACTGACTAGTAGGGGTGTGCGGGATCCCGACATTTCGGGATCGAGATCGGGAAATCACCTCCCAATCCCGTTCCCGAAATAGCTTTTTTTCCCGAAACTCGCCGGGATCGCGTCAAAAGTCGGGAAATTGAAATTCCCGCCTCTTCAGACTATATGAAAGCAGTTGGCAAGGTGCCCACTAGATCGCAGCACTCGCGCGTGCTTGCTTGATGCATTAGCATCCAGAGTGCAGTGCTTCAAAAATCGAAATAATATTCGATTTTCGACCTGAAACAGCTGGGAAATAGGCCTCCACCAAATTAATCACAATGACTTGACTTACAAATTGACTTTAGGCAAGGGCCTAGGTCCCTACTTGTATTTATATTTGTCAAAGCCTAGGGCCTAGGCCTACCCAAAATTAATTATTTGGTTAGAAAGAAAGGCCTGTGGTTTAGATAAGCCCATGGATGCTAGCCTAGGCAGGCCCTAGGCCAAATGCTTTTGGTAAGTTGAAAATTGTTAGTTTGTAGCCTAGGCCCTAGGCCTAGGCACAACTTACAACTAGCTAATTTGTAATTTGGTCTCTCTTCCCAGTTGGTCCTAGGCCTAGGCCTAACCTTCATGGCTAATCTAAAGCACAGGCCATTCTTTCTAACCTAATTATTACTAGGACCCTAGGCCTATTTGTTTTGGGTAGGGCCTAGGCCTAGACCCTTCAAGTAGCTAGGCCTAGGCCCTTCAAGTAGGCCTAGCTAGGCCTAGGCCCAAGCCTAAAGTCAAATTGTGAGTCAATGTGATTAATTTGGTGATCCTTTGCAATTTTTGTACTTGATAAAGTGATATAAAGATGCTGCATTTAATTTATTTATTTGTCGGAAAATTTCCCGATCCCGTCCCGATTCCCGGATTTTGTAATGTAAAATTCCCGATCCCGTCCCGAGTCTGAAAAAACCTTTCCCGCACACCCCTACTGACTAGGCTAGTTCAGTATTTGACAACCTAAGAAATCGAAACGTCTCATCAAAATAACAGTAAATTACTAAAGTAGGTTAATGGGCCTATGGACAAAGTAATATTGTGTTCGTTAAACATTAAACCTACAATATGATTGTCTCTCATCTCATGTAATTGGATGAGCGTAGCGAGCGTAGCGAGCGAAGCGAAGATTCCATTTCACTACACTGGAGAAAAAAATCCGGAATGTTTTTTTTTTTTCTTTCCTTCCTTCTTTCTTTTTTTTTCTGTATTTTTGTGTGTTTGTCAGCACGATTCCGGCTAAACCGATACTCCGATTGCGATGAAATTTTATGGAGGCCTTCGAAATCTCTGAACTTAGAACTGCCACGTTTTTGAGCGCAATCGAAAAATTTTTTCTTATAAAAAACGCAATTTTACGATTTTTTTCGATTTTTTAAATATTTCTTCGACTTATAACACCTACACGCTTTATCCGATTGTAAAGATTTTTTCATAGAACCTTAATTTTATGAATTAAGATATTCGTGTGAAATTTGAGCGTAATCGAAAAATTATTTCTCATAAAAATCGAAATTTTACGTGTTTTTTCTTTTTTAAAACAATTCTTTGACTTGTAACACCTACATGCTTTATCCTTTTGTAATGATTTTTTCACAGAACCTTAATTTTATGAACTAATATACTCGTGTTAAATTTGAGCGCAATCGAATAATTATTTCTTATGAAAATTGCAATTTTATGATTTAAAAAAAAATTACGATTTATTAAAAAAATTAATTTAATATTTTATTTAATTTAATTAAAAAAAATCTTCGACTAAGTAATAATTTTTTCACAGAACAACAGAAAATCCGCGTAACACATGGCAGCTCAATGCACCAATTACGCTCATCCAACAACGCGGCGGGACTTAAGCGTTTTCCTAGTTTGTAACAATAAATATGATATTGATATGTAATAGTTGGAAACTTCTTCTTGAGAGTTTGGCCTTGGCTTGGCAACATGGCACCAGCAGCCTTCTGCCTCTGCTTCTGATCGAGTGGATAGAAACGCGCCGAGAGAATCTGCCACCTCGAAAGTGTTTCATACCAAAATAAACTGTAGTTGCGTATATATGCTATTTACAGACGTAAATTACATTCAATAAATATTGGCAGAAGGCTTTAAAACTTAAAAGTTTTAAAAGTGTCCTAATTGACATCACAAAACTTTTACGCTCGTTTTGAGTCGGCGTGCACATCTGCTGGGTTGAAGGAAGCATACGCATCGCTCTGGACCGCCCGAACTCTGTTTTTGCTGATGGCCCAACGGCTAGCGCGCTCGTTTTGTATGCAAAAGGTTGCCGGATCGAGTCCCGACTGGGAAAACTTTTTTAATTTTTTTTGCTCATTCCATCTTTATTGTTCATGATTTTTATAACTTTTCAATTGGAAATTACTCAAATACAAGGACATTTTTCCCTCAACATTTGCTATTTACGTCAGTAAATAAATAATTGGATGAGCGTAGCGAGCGAAGCGAAGATTCCATTTCACTACACTGGAGAAAAAAATCCGGAATGTTTTTTTTTTTTTTTTCCTGTATTATTGTGTGTTTGTCAGCACGATTCCGGCTAAACCGATACTCCAATTGCTATGAAATTTTATGGAGGCCTTTGAAATCTCTGAACTTAGAACTGCCACGTTTTTGAGCGCAATCGAAAAATTATTTCTCATGAAAATCGCAATTTTACGATTTTTTCGATTTTTTAAAAATTTCTTTGACTTATAACACCTACATGCTTTATCCGATTTTAATGATTTTTTCACAGAACCATAATTTTATGAATTAAGATATTCGTGTGAAATTTGAGCGCATTTGAAAAATTATTTCTCATGAAAATCGAAATTTTACGGGTTTTTTCTTTTTTAAAACAATTCTTTGACTTTTAACACCTACATGCTTTAACCAATTGTAATAATTTTTTCACAGAACCTTAATTTTATGAATTTATATATTCGTGTGAAATTTGAGCGCAATCGAATAATTTTTTTATATGAAAATCGCAATTTTACGATTTATTTATATTTTTTAAAATTGTATTAAAAAATTAAAAATTAAAGTTTATTTTTTATTGAATTTAAATTAATTTTTAAAAAATCTTCAACTTAGAAATGATTTTTTCACAGAACAACAGAAAATCCGCATAACACATGGCAGCTCAATGCACCAATTACGCTCATCCAAAAGCGGCGGACTTGCGTTTCTATTTATAAATTAAAAAGTTAATTTTATTATGA